>CM053750.1:68517-153014 GCA_028658305.1 Pachyuromys duprasi | reverse complement strand
AAAAAGTTTCCATAGCCTGATTTATATACACATGTTAACGTATTCCCACAGGATGGGAAACCAGAGCAGAGCTTCTAAGCATGTTAGGGTATTTGGAGAATCTTAACTAATAGCCTGACAGCAGCTGCTGTTCCTAACCTTGAACAGTATCAACTACTTAGGCAAGACCTTTTAAATTCTTTCATACAACTCTCAAGCACCGCTCAATAGCATGACCTCATTTCCATGTGTAGGACTGGTACTGACGAGCAGGACTGTAATAAACTGGCCTCCTTTGCTATTAGTTGCTGCAATAATTATGTAGCAGAGTGTTTCTCGACTTCTAGAAACCCCTGTAGGGCTTATTAGAACACAGGTTTGTTGGCCTGGCTCCCAGAAATTCTGCTTCTAGTAAGTCTAGGACTGGAACTGGGAACTAGCATTTCTAACAGAAGAGTTCAAGTTAGCCTGGGTATAGTTGGCCTAGGCATAACTCCATTTTTAAAATAAAGAGCCATCTTGACAGGGAGCTGAATTCAGGTACCAGGACATATCACAAAATGTGCACCTGGCAGAAAACAAAGTTAACTTTCCCAGCAACAGCCTCCAGGAAATATTACAGAATAAATGCTTCATAGAAAATAGAGACAAACTCCCTGGCAATAATCAATGGGAATCCGTTGGAAATCGGGTGGGAAAATTCTCCCCAATGTTTCAGATATGGTTTAGAAGAATAGCAATTGTCCCTCAGAGAGGCATATGCCTTAGGTAATTGTGATTCAGAGAAGGTCACCTCGCCCCTCTAACTTTTACCTAATCCAGTAACGTCAAGGCATAGGGCCCCCCTGCTTGCTTTCATGGAGCATGTGCCCCCTGGTTGCTGCCATGGAAACCCCTGCTCACAGACTTTCCCTTTAAAAATCCTGTTCACTCAGAGCTCGGGGTCCCACTTCTCTACTGCTGCATCAGTGAGACTTGGGTCCCGAGTTCGATCGCTCTTGTAATAAAGCTCTCTTGCTATTGCATCTCCTGGTGGTCTCTGAGGGTCCTGTGAACTTGGCATAACATAACAAGTTCCCAGATGGTGCTGAGGCTGGTAGTCTCTGAGGACCACTGATGTAGGACATCCCTTTGGCTCACTGATGTCAATAATGATTCTTTGGGCCTATGTTGACTCCTCAGTAAATATCTGCTTTGTAGTGGGCACACTGGAAACATGTCCTTTGTTTATATTTAGATGCCATCATGTGATGCAAAGCTGATTCATAAGTACCTGCTTAATTCAATGTGGCAAAGCTGCTCTATCCTTTAAGCATCCAGGGAGAGTCAGTGTCTGCGTGCTTGGTTAGCTGATGTGCAACCTCACCAGCCACCAGGAGTAGCTGATACATACACAACATAGCACAATTTCTATAAGGATGTCTGATGAAGTCCAACTGATAATCATCTTGTGATTTTTACTGACTTGGGTTTTAGTCTTAACCCTTAAAATATCTAGATTCTTCAGTCTTAAATCTCTAAGCATACCCACACAGACTGAACCAAACAAATTGTGACAACTAATTCATATGGAACAATTAAGCGATGCTTAGTATTTGTGCTCACATTGTTTCTTCTAGACTCACACTTGTTTCTGTTTTAAAGCCTGGCTCTGACGCTAAACACTGCCATCATCTTTACACTTATTTCACACACATACAAGAATGCAAACATACCTTATTCAGCTTGATAAAACCTTCCAGTCCAGCTTCCAAGGGGTTTGTATCACAGTTCATCTGAAAGAAAAACACATTTCAAATCTCAGATGAGAATGTTATTTTGGCTCACATAAGAACAGTGTTGTTAGGCTGGGCCAGTGGCACACACCTGTAATCCAAGCACTCGGGAAGGCAGGGGAAGGTGGGTCTCTGTAAATTCAAGGCCAGCTTGGTCTACAAAGCATGTCCAGGACAGCCAAGGCTACACAGAGAAACCCTGTCTCAAAAAAATTAAACTAAACCCAACCAACCAACCAAACAAAAAAACTTGTGTTGTCCTTAAAAAGTTTAGTGCTTCAGAGAGATCTGCCTGCCTCTACCTCCAGGGTGGAGGATTAAAGGATTAAAGGAGCATACTCCCAGCACGTCTTAGTAAATTTTAGGCAGATCAAGGGATAGAATTCCCCATTACTTGAAAGAAGTGGGAAATAGTAAGATCTGGAGAGGACAGAAGCTCCACAAGGAGAACAACAGAACCAAAAAATCTGAGCACAGGGGTCTTTCCTGAGACTGCTACTCCAACCAAGTAGCATGCATGGAGATAACCTAGAACCCCTGCACAGATGTAGCCCATGGCAGTTCAGTCTCCAAGTGGGTTCCGTAGTAATAGGAACAGGGACTGTCTCTGACATGAACTGATTGGCCTGCTCTTTGGTCACCTTCCCTTGAGGAGGAAGCAGCCGTACCAGGCCATAGAGGAAGACAATGCAGCCAGTCCTGATGAGACCTAATAGATTAGGATCAGAAGGAAGGAAAAGAAGACCTCCCCTATCAGTGGACTTGGGGAGGGGCATGCATGGAGAAGGGGGAGGAAGGGAGGGACTGGGAAGGGAGTTGGGGGGAGCTACAGGGGGGATACAAAGTGAATAAAGTGTAATTAATTAAAAAAATTTAAAAAAGAATTCCCCATTACTATAAAGAGAACAGGAAGACACAGAAACAAACCCATCACCTTCATCCAGCAAATACTGGCAAACAGTGGCCCCCACCTTGAGCTGATATGTAACAATGATTCAAGTAGTAATATAACTTTCTCGTGTTATTCTTTCTGGGAGCAAGGACACTTTATGATTTTTGTATGAAGATTCTCAAAAAGACCAATTATGGACTACTCTCCAAAGCAGTATTCTCAATTCAAAATTCAAATGAAGTCTTTTTGACAAGTGTTATCATTTAAATATAGCAAATAAGCTCAAAGTTGGAATTTGATTCCATTGCTCTTTTATTTTAAAGATGTTAATTCATTAATTAGTCAATTTTTCCTATGTCTATGTGCTCGTGTCTGAGTGTGCGTATGTGCAGGTATCCTGGGAGAACAGATGCATCAGATCTCCAGTCCTACAGCTGGAGTAATAGGAGGCTATGAGTTGTCCGGAGAGCACCTGACATGGAGCCCTGTGGGAGCGTCCATGCTTTAGTGCTCCTAACCATGGAGCCATCTCTCTGGCCTCTGCTCTTTTATCTCAAATATTTGAAGGCTAGCACATGATGCTCCACAAACAAGAGCCTTGCATGTATTATGTAATAATTTTGCATAATTATGTTTTTAAAAGTTCTTAAGTAACTTTGCTTATCTTGCAATTAGCCACGAATAAAAATAAACAAAGAAGAGCAGATGGCAGAATACTGGCTTTTACAGAGTTCAGGGGGAAAAAAAGGGAACATAGGGTTGAATCTCAAAAATAGTTGAATCATGATAGAATATACCAATATTCTATATTTAGAATATATTCAATATTTTGAACTGAACCTGAATAAAGTTACAGGATTTTATCTCTTTTTGCTTTTAATGTTTTTTTTCTTCCCAAAATTTTATTAGAAGATTCTAATTTCTATAATGAGAACTAGGGAAAGATGAAAGGGACAAACTCAATGGAGACCATTAAGCGTATAGGAATGAGAACAGAGGCCCACAATGTCTCAGCTAACACTGTCAGTGAGAAGAGAACTGTTCTAGAAGTCAGGCTGTTTTGTTTAAGGTGAGGGGATCTGCCTGCTCTCGCCTCCCAAAGAGTCAGCACAGGCCTGACGTAAAGCAGAAGAACGTAAGACTGCTTTACACCACATAAAATTGTTCTCATATTTCTTATTATCAGCTTGTTACTCTGAAATTAATCTTTCAGTCTGCTCAAAATTGAGAATTTTTTTTCTTCAGGAAAACAGAACGGCTTCGTTGCTATTTCAGCACTAGAGAGCGCTCTGGCACTGTTGGGAAACAGGACCCTAAAACGGAGTGCGGAAAAACAAAACAAAAACAAACCCAAAAACCTATCCGAAACAGCAACAGCAGAATACAGCAGTATTTAACTCCCCAAAGGGCCATTTCTCTGTCCCCTTTCTTGGGAGCACAGGAACAAAACTGTCCTGTTTTCTGACAGCAGCTGGCCTTACCTGAGTCCTGGCTGTAGACTGAGTTCGCTGCAGCAGGCAGGACCTGCATTCCTCCAAGCTTGCTTCTATGATAAGGCTCAGGAGCCCTTACCTGAGCTTTCTGGTTAAATTAGAAACTAATTGAATGGTGTGTTTGTTCGGCTCATCCCTATGTCTGTGTTAGTTCTGTAGGATAAATATTCCATTTTACAGAAGAGCAGAGTATCCAAGGGTGTGTTTTGAGAAAAGAATGAGACACAGCATAAAAGAGAAAGGGCAAGGATTTCAAAGGTGATCCTCAAATCCTCTGGGGTGTACCTGTCAGAAAATGTCTGGGGTTTACCGCCAGCCAGGGGGAATTAAGGCAGAATGAGCATAATCCCAGAACCCAGTCAATTTTCAACTAGAAAATAGAGAGGAGGCCTCTTTCCCTGCTCAAAGTCACCTAGGAGCATGTGATTCTCTTACAGCCAGCATCGATAATGATGCAGCCCTCCAACAAAAATTAGATACAGTAGGCATACGGTCTTAGCGAGGATGCCAACATTCAAACCTCGGACCCCCAGGCTCGGAAAGCCTTCTCCAGTCTTAAGGCATTCAGGGCATATGTTCCAAAATTGTCGATCCCCTCCTCTTGGCCCGTGTTCATGATAAGCTCATAAAGTGCTGCAGAATCTTCTCTTCTGTGGTACAGCTCCCATCCCAGCTCGCCTGAAAGGCATGAACAGAGCCACCCAGGAATGAGAGCAGTGCTTGCAGGGTGAGTGCTCGCTTACATTAGGTAACAAACACATGCAGGTGAAATCCCACTCACACAATGTAGCCATTGCTGTCTTTAAAAGAACAGCTTAAAAACATAGGTAACACAGTGAAAGAGCTTTGTAGTACATATGAACTACATGTGGACCACTTGTATTAAGTTCAAAGAGTTCCAGTGGAGACTAAAATAATCAATAAATGACACATGTCTTTAACCCCAGCACTCAGGGAGGCAAGCGGATCTCTGTGAGTTCAAGGCCAGCCTAGTCTATAGAGTGAGTTCCAGAACAGACAGGGCTACACAGAGAAACCCTGTCTCCAGAAAACAAAAACAAAACAGCTCACAAGGAGCCAGCCATCTCACTGGTCACTTCCGTGTGATCCGGAGTCCTACACAGAGGACAATGCTGGGTAACTCAGCTCCAGAGATAGAAATACTTGGTAGAACTTATTTCTTGCCCTGGACCCTGGTGTCATACCGAACCATGGCTGTTTTTAGGACAGTGATAGTAGGTAAATAACTAACACGTATTTTTCAAGGGGTTCATCTGGGTACAGGGAGGATAGCTGTGAACCCTCCACTCAGAAAGCTGAGAAAGTAGCCAGCCCCAGCTACTGAGACACTGTCCAAAATAAAACAACTTTAAAGAGGCTGAAGAGCTAGCTCAGACAGTAAAATACTTAGGTTGTATTTAATCATGGAGGTTGCCCAGAACCCACATTTTTAAAAGCACATGCAGGTGGGTGGGGAAGGGAACGAAGAAGGAAGCAGGGAAGGGCACACAATGGCTTGTGGGTGAGGTGTCCGCTGCCAAGCCTGATGAACTGAGTTTGATCCCTGGGATCTACACCATGGAAGGAAAGAACTGCCTCTTGAAATTTTTCCTGTATGCTGGGGAAGTGGCACCCTGGATGGAGAGCCTCACCTGATCTCCTAGTGTGTGTTTCCCCCACGCCAGTGAGAAGCCCTGTCTCAGAAAACAAGGTAATGCCCACAGTTGATCACTGGCCCCCACAAACTTGCACACACATATGCACACATGCACAAAATAAAAGATAATGGAGTTTACAGTTCACACACTCCAGCATCCAACCCAAGAAATCACAAGCCTAAATAAAGAATATGGAATTATTCACATTTCTTCCTCATGGATAACTAACGGTAGCCTTTAACTTCTTTTGCTTCTCATTTCCTCCCACCTGGTCCTTTCATTCACTGTTAGAGCTATGTGCTAAAAAAGAAAAGAACAACCCAAAGACTCCTTCCTGCCGCCCCTCCCCAGTCACCCTTTTGGCTGAGGTTGGGAAAAGTTAGAATGGAAAGCCAGGGACACTGTGGCTTTTAACAGTGAGCAGACCCCTTGCTCCCCACCACCATGGGTTGATAGTGATGGGCTCCGCCAGGACGCCAGCAGAACAAGAGCAACATGGAACTGAGGGATGCTGGGCGCGAGGTGCTCCTTCAGTAAGGGGAGTCAGAGGAACTCAGAAGTAAGCCAGAGCATCACTGGCTAGTGATGAGCTTCCTGCACCAAGTACAAACTCTGTGTGAGGCTGGGAGAAGGTCCTCCAGTGAATACATGCACATACGAGAAAGGAGGATGTGTCGGGGACCAAGCCCTAGTGCAGCAGTTCTCAGCCTGAGGGGCATAACAGCCTTCAGGGGTCAAATAGCAGCCTTTACATGGGGTCATGGGAAAACACATATCTTTACAGTTCATAACAGTAGCAAAATTACAGTGATGAAGCAGCAATGACATAATTTTATGGTGGAGGGTCACACAGCGCGAGGAACTGTGTAAAGGGGTCTCACTCAGCATTAGGAAGGTTGAGAACGACCATTCTATTGGAAAGCTTGTCATGGTCACAGTGGGCTGGAAGCCACACTATCTGAGAATGTTCCCATATAGTCTGCTGACTGGGGTCTTCCAGCTATTCCAATGGCCATCCTTTGCTTCCTTCTTATCTACCGTTCTAAAGAGAAGTGAATAAAAATGGGTAGAAGCACTATAAGGAGAAGGAATGGCCAGACAAACTTCTTGCCTTAGAACGGGGCAGAAGAAATCTGTCTTCAAAATCAGAGAATTTTACATGTATGTGTGTGTGTGAGAGAGACAGGGAGGGCATGACTGTGCCTGTGTGAGTGTGTGTGTGTGTGTGTGTGTGTGTGTGTGAGTGTGTGTGTGTGTGTACAGGTATTGTGAGGGTGTGACAGTGTGTGTGGTTATGTGTGAGTGTGTGGTTATGCGTGTGTGCGTGTGTGTGTCCCATTGCTGATAGGTTGTTTTTTCCAATTCTTACCAGTATAAGAGATCCTGATAGCAGTGACAGGAATGCCAGAGAACTTTAAAGGCTTAGTTTGAAGAAACTTGAAAACATCATCGCTGAGGTCTTCTGAGGTCAGCTTCTGAAGGACTCTCCTTGCGTATGGCCCTGCAACTCCCAGGACTCCAAGCTCATCGGTTATATTTTGAATTTCAACATCATATCCACCTCTTATGGCCACTTCTTCAATCCATCTGCATTGGGGTCATAAGCACTATGTAATGTGGCTTGAATAATACATGCTTTTAGCATATTATGCCTCTGAACACTTGCTGTAAGTTTGGAATTATCAGAAAACCCCTAGAGGGTCATGGCATACTTCAAAGGTTGAAGAAACTGAGCCCCTGTGATTCAAGTTGCCCATTTAAGACTTGGGAGGGAATTTCTTCAGGTAACAAGAATCTTCCAGTTTAAATGAGCTCTGCCATGGTTATACATAGGGATGGTTCTGTTGCATTTAAACTAATGGTCCCATCTTCAATTTAAACCTGAATTTGCTTCAATACCTGGACACAAGATGCATAGCTGCACTGCTAGCCATTAATAACATGCCTGCCCCCAGACACACAATTGCTCTGACAATCACAAGGAAAAGAGAAAACCTCTAGTCTCAATTTCTAAGTCTTGATGGGTTTTCGGAAGGCAACTCTCGGGGTCAGGCTACAATTTATTGAGCTGTCCCTGAAGGCTCAGCTGCTCAGATGACTTCCACACCCTCACACTTGATCATCAGATTTCCATAATTCTACAACTAACATGAGAATTGGAGTCAGACCTTGATTTAATAATAACAACCCACCTACTTCCAGAATACTAGACTAAAGATGGAAACTTTGAGGGATCCAAGATGGCAGCACCCGGAGGACACTGTGTCTGATGGGCAGGACAGCAGTGCCTGCACAGCGACCAACAGGCCAAATTTCGGACCCTAAAACACCAGCAATTGTGTTTCCCAGGTGAGAGGAAAACCCACAGTGTGGGAAGCAATTGGGGCCATTCTCAGGTCACCCAGCTAAACCCAGGATGAGTTCCCGGTCCTTGGTCGCCAGCACAGAGCCACACACCTGCATGCTCTGATCCCCATCCCACACTGAACTGTGGGCCCACAACACCAGAGACTGGGCTTTCCAGTTGAAAGTAAACCCCACAGTGAAGGAAGCAATTGGGGTCAACCCACCCCAGGTCACCCAGATAATCCCTGGAAAAGGTTCCGAGGTCCAGCAGGTGCTCAGCCATCAGCCCAGAGACTGAGGAACCAGCACAGTGAGGGAAACAGCAGGTCCAAACTCAGTACACCAAGCCAATCCCTGGAAAAGTTCCTGGGTTCCCGCAGGCTCCAGGCTCTAGCCTCCTGCCACATGCCTGTGTGTTGCGCTCACCTGCCAGTGATTACCACTTGGGTACTGGGACACAGAGCTCAACCTCAGACCTACAGAAGCCTGGGATACATGGGACCAGCCCCCAGATACTGCTCCAAGGGGCAACCTGTCTCCCTAGCTAAACTGACCAAACTGTGGAGCCCTCTGGTTCTTCAAGAGAGCTGTGCCCAGCAAATACAGTGTAAGAGCAGCAGCAGCAGCTCACTAAATTCAGAGCAAGAAACCCAGTGGCAGGATAGCTGTCTCCAGGACTATTCCTGGTGAGAGGAGAGCCCCCCTGACGACCAACAACCCCAGTTACCCCACAGATCCATACACCTGAGGTGAGCTGTGGTAATTCCCTGAGAAGCGCCATTTGGTCACCATACCCAAAAAGCTGAGAAAGCTTCCTTCAGGAATGACCATCTTCCTGCCAAGGGGATTCTCCCCACCTCAGGATTCCAGGAAGCACCAGAAACTAACAGCCAATACCTGAGATAGCCAGATGGGTAGAGGCCAGTGTAAAAGTACAACTATCAAAAGCCAAAGCAATATGGCATCTCCGGAACCCAGTTATCTGGGGGCAAGTAGCCCTGGACACCCCAACATAACTGAAATTCAAGAAGATGACCTAACATCTATGCTTATGAAGAGGAAACAAATAAAATGCATAAAGAAATAGAGGAAGATAAAGTCAAACAGATTATGGCCATCTGTAAAGAAATACAAGAAGATGCAGCCAAACAGTTTGTGGCCTTTAGAGAGGAAATAATTAAATCACTGAAATACATAAAAGAAATAGAGGAATGTTCAAACAAACAAGTGAAGGAATTGAAGGAAAAGCAAAAGAAAAAAAAATACAGTCACACAGGTGAAAGAAATCAACAAAATGGCTCAAGATCTGAAAATAGAATTGGAAAAATTAAAGAAAACACAAACAGAGGAAATCAAGGAGAAGAAGGAAGAACTTAGGGAAGAATAACCAAGGTAAGCATAACCAACAGACTACAAGAGATGGAAGAAAGAATCTCAGATGTGGAAGATACAATGGAAGAAATCGATGTATCTGTCAAGAAAAAATGTTAAACCTAAAAAGTTCTTGACACAAACCATCCAAGAAATTCAGGACAACAGGAAAAGACAAAACTTAAGAATAATAGGAATAGAGGAAAAAGACGATTCCTGTCTCCAAGGCCCAGAAAATATTTTCAACGAAATCATAGAAAAAATTTCCCCAATTTAAAGGAGAGGCCTATAAGCATATAGGAGGCCTACAGAACACCTAATAAATTAGACCAGAAAAGAAAAATCCTCCCACCACATAATAATCGAAACAGTAAGTATACAGAACAAAGGAAAAATACTAAAAGCTGCGAGGGAAAAAGGCCATGTAACATATAATGGCAAACCCATCAGAATCACACCTGACTTCTCAACACAAACTATGAAAGCCAGAAGGGCCTGGATGAATATCATGCAGACCCTAAGAGAACACAGATGTCAGCCCAGGCTACTATACCCAGAAAAACTCTCAGTCCTCGTAGATGAAGAAAACGAGATATTCAACGACAAACACACTAGCACAACCAAAATCAAAATAAAAGAATCTAACAGCCACTGGTCATTAATCTCTCTCAACATCAATGGACTCAACTCTCCAATAAAAAGACACAGACTAACAGAATGAATGTACACAAGACCCAACAATCTTTTGCATACAAGAAAGACACCTCAGCTACAAGGATAGACATTACCTGAGACTAAAGGGCTGGAAGATGGTTTTCCAAGCAAATGGACCCAAAAAGCAAGCAGGAGTAGCCATTCTAATATCTGATAAAATAGACTTTCAACCAAAATTCATCAAAAGAGATGGGGAAGGAAACTTCATACTCATCAAAGGAGAATTCCACCAGGAAGACATCACAATTCTGAACATTTATGCCCCAAATAAAAGGGCACCCATAATGTAAAAGAAACATTAATAAAACTTAAACCACATATAGATCTCCACACATTAATTGTGGGAGACTTTAATACCCAACTCTCAGCAAAGAACAGGTCAAAAAAGAAATGAAACAAAGAATCAATGATACTAACAGATGTCCTGAGTCAAATGGACCTAACAAACATCTACAGAACTTTTCAACCAAACAAAAAAAAAAAGAATTTACCTTCTTCTCAGCACCTCATGGGACCTTCTCCAAAACAGACCGTATAGTTATAGTTGATCACAAAGCAAGCCTCAACAGACACAAGAAGATTGAAATAATCCCTTGTATCTTATCAGACCACCATGGACTTCAACAACAACAGAAATAGCAAAAAAGCCCAAACACACATGGAAACGAAACAACTCTCTACTCAATGACAGCTGGGTCAGGGAAGAAATAAAGAAATTAAAGACTTCCTAGAACTTGATGAAAATGAAAGCACAACATACTCAAACTTATGGGACACAATGAAAGCAGTGCTAAGAGGTTCATAGCACTAAGTGCCTTCATAAAGAAATTTGAAACATCTCATACAAGCAACTTAATGGCTCATCTGAGAGCCCTAGGGGGAAAAAAGACACAGACACACCAAAGAGGAGTAGACAGCTAGAAATAATCAAACTCATGACTGAAATCAATAAATTAGAAACAACAACAACAAAAATAAACTAGAAACAAAGAGAACAATTCAAAGAATCAATGAAACCAAGAGGTGATTCTTTGAGAAAATCAACAAGATAGACAAACTCTTAGCCAAATTAACTAAAAGGCAGAGAGAAACTATCCAAATCAAAAAATGAAAAGGGGGATGTAACAACAGACACTGAGGAGGTCTAAACCATCATTAGATCTTACTTCAAAAGCCTATATGCTGCAAAATTTGAAAATTTAAATGAAATGGCCAATTTTCTTGATTGATTCCACTTACCAAAGCTGAACCAAGACCAGAAAAATATGTTAAATAGTCTCATATCTGCTAAAGAAATAGAAGCAGTCATCAAAAGTCTCCCATCCAAAAAAAGTGCAGGGCCAGATGGTTTTAGCCTAGAATGCTACCAGACCTTCAAAGAAGAGCTAACACCAATACTCTTCAAACCGTTCCACAAAATAGAAATAGAAGGAACATTACCAAACTTGATTTATTAAGCTGTAGTCATCTTGATACCTAAACCTTACAAAGACCCAACAAAGAAAGAGAATTTCAGACCAATCTCCCTTATGAACATTAATGCAAAAATATTCAACAAAATACTCGCAAACTGCATCCAAGAACATAAAAGATATCATCTACTATGACCAAGTAGGCTTCATCCTAGATATGCAAGGGTGGTTCAATATATGGAAATCCATCAATGTAATCCACCATATAAACAAGGTGAAAGAAAAAAAAACACATGATCATCTCCTTAGGTGCTAAAAAAGGATATGATAAAATCTAACACTCATTCATATTTAAAGTCCTGGAGAGATCAGGGATACAAGGCACTTACCTAAACAAAATAAAGGCAATATACAGCAAGCCTATAGCTAACATCAAACTAAACGGAAAGAAACTTAAATCAATCCCACTGAAATCAGGGACAAGGCAAGGCTGCCCACTCTCTTCATATCTCTTCAACATAGTTCTTGAAGTCCTTGCTAGAGAAATAAGACAATTAAAGGAGATCAAGTGGATTCAAATCAGAAAGGAAGAAGTTAAAGTATCACTATTTGCAGATGATATGATAGTATACAGGGGTGACCCCCCAAATTCTACCAGAGAACTCCTACAGCTGATAAACACCTTCAGCAAAGTGGCTGGATACAGAATTAACTAAAAAAACAAACAAACAAAAAAACGTAGCCCTCCTGTATACAAAAGACAAATGGGCTGAGAAAGAAATTACGGAAACAACACCCTTCACAATAGCCAGAAAAGATATAAAGTATCTTGGTGTAACTCTAACCAAGCAAGTCTCTGAAGAAAGAAATAGAAAAAGAAATTAGAAGATGGAAAGATCTTCCATGCTCATGGCTCAGCAGGATTAATATAGTAAAAATGGCCACTTTTGTAGATTGCCAATAGCAATCAACAGATTAAATGCATTTTTCATCAAATTACCAACACAATTTTTTACAGACCTTGAAAGAAAAATTCTCAACTTCATATGGAATAACAAGAAACCCAGAATTGTTAAAACAATACTGTACCATAAAAGATCTTCTGGAGGTATCACCATCCCTGATCTCAAGCTGTACTATAGAGCAACAGTAATAAAAACTGCATGGTACTGGCATAGAGACAGACTGGTGGATCAGTGGAATCAAATAGAAGACACAGAAACAAACCCATAAGCCTATGGACACCTGATTTTGATAAAGATGCCAAAAACATACAATGAAAAAAAGATATCATCTACAACAAATGGTGCTATTCTAGCTGGGAGTCCACATGTAGAAAAATGCAACTGGGTACCCTAGTAAGGGGAACAGGGACTATTTCTGTCATGAACTCAATGGCTGGCTCTTCGACCCTCCCTTACACACACCTGGGAAGAACAGCCTAGCTAGATCCCAGAAGAGGACATTGCAGCCAGCCCTGAAGAGACAAGATAAGCTAGGGTCAGATGGAAGGGGAGGAGGTCCTCCCCCATTAGTGGACTTGGAGGGGGCAGGGAGGAGATGAGGGAAGGATGGGGAGAGTGGGAGGGAATGAGGGAGGGAGCTACGCCTGGGATACAAAGTACCTAACCTGTGATTAATATAAAAATAAATAAATTACATTTAAAAATGCAAATAGACCCACATTTATCACCCTGCACAAAATTAAAGTCCAAGTGGATCAAAGATCTCAGCATAAAACCAGACACACTAAACCTGTTGGAAGAAAATGTGGGAAAGAGCCTTGTACTTTTTGGCACAGGAGACAACTTCCTGAACAGACCACCAACAGCACAGGCTCTAAGATCTACAATCAATAAATGTGACCTCGTGAAACTGAAAAGCTTCTATAAAGCAAAGGACACTGTCAACAGAACAAAACAACAGCCTACAGACTGGGAAAAGATCTTCATCAACCCTACATCTGATAGAGAGCTAATATCCAGAATATATAAAGAGCTCAAGAAGTCAGACACCAACAAACTAAACAATCCAAATAAAAAAATGGCATACAGAGCTAAACAGAGAATTCTCAACAGAGGAATATAGAATGGCAGAGAAACACTTAAAGAAATTCTCAACATCTTTAAGTCATCAGGGAAATGCAAAACAAAACAACTCTGAGATTCCATCTTACACCTATCAGAATGGCTAAGATTAAAAACTTCAGTGACAACACATGCTGGAGAGCAGGTGGAGAATGGGGAACCCACCTCCATTGCAGGTGGGGTGCAAACTTGTACAACCACTTTGGAAATCAATCTGGTTCTTTTTCAGAAATTGGGAATAGCACTACGTCAAGATCCAGCTATACCACTCCTGGGCATATACCCAAAGGATGCCCTACCATTCAATAAGGACTTTTGCTCAACTATCTTCATAGCAGCTTTATTTGTAATAGCCAGAATCTGGAAACAACCTAGATGTCCCTCAACAGAGGAATGGATACAGAAATTGTGGTATATCTACACAATGGAATACTATTCAACTATTAAGAACAAGGAAATCATGAAATTTGCAGGCAAATGGATGGAGCTAGAAGAGATCATCCTGAGTAAGGTAACCCAAACAGAAAGACAGGCATGGCATACACTCACTTTTAAGCAGATATTAGCCATATAATATAGGCCAGCCATCTACTGACCTGAAGAAACTAAACACTAGGGAGGACCCTAGGGAGGATGCTTAAATCTCATTCAGAATGGCAAACAGGATAGACACCAGAAGCGGTGGAAGAGAGGAAACAGGATGGGAGCCTGCTGTAGAGGGTCCTCTGAAAGGGTTCACCCAACAGGGGAATGAAGCAGATGCTGAGACTCAGGGCCAACCTTTGGACAGAGCACAGGGAGTCTATGGAGGAAGAGAGGGGTGGGGATAGAGGGACATGGAGGGGACAGGAGCCCAACAAGGAGCCCAACAAAACTGAAAGGTCTGAGCCCAGGGGGTCCTGCGGAGACTGATGCACCAATGGAGGACCATGCATGGAGAGGACCAAACCCCCTGCTCAGATGTGGTTGATTGGCAGCTCAGTCTCCATGTGGATCTCTGAGTGAGGGGAGCAGGAACTGCCTCTGTCATGAACTCAGTTGACTGCTCTTTGGTCACTGCCCCTGATGATGCAGCCTTGCCAGGCCACAGGAGGAAGAGGATCCAAGTATCCTGGTGAGACTTGACAAGCAGTTGGCAGATGGCAATAGTGAAGAACTCCCCTTTCGGTGGACTAGGGAAGGAGGTGAGGGGAAGAGGGAGAGAGGGTGGAACTTGGAGAGTTGAGTGAGGGGGCTTCAGTCAGGATATATAATGAATAAATTGTGAAGAAAAAATTAAAATTAAAAAAAAAAGATGGAAACTTCACAGTGGACTGGAGGTCCAGGTAAAGGCAGGTCTGCAATTTAGGTGAGCCAGATGGAGAAGATAAGTAAAGGAGGTAGTTGGCTTAAGTGAACCCAATTTGTCATGCAGACTTGAGCAGGTGACTTTAACTCATACTTGTTTCCTCGTCTGAGAATGAGGATAACACATTCTTTGCCACATCTTTTAATTTAGCACATGTTTGTATGTGTAATGCACACACACATGTATATGCACACATGTATGTGTGTGTAGAGGCAAAGGTTGACACAGAGTGTCTTCTTTGATTGCACTTCACCTTATATTTTGAGGCAAGGCTCACCTGACCCAAAGCTTGCCCTCTCGGATAGTGTGGCTAGCCAGCTCACTCTGAAGGTGCCCTGTGTCTGCCTCTAAGTGATGGCCTCGCCTGTGCGCCTCTGTGCCTGTCTGCCGTTATGTGGTTGCTGGGGAGTCTAAGCTCTAGCTCTCACACCTGTGAAGGATGCAGTCTACCCACGGGAGCCACCTCCCCAGCCCCTGCAAAATCTTAAGAGAATTAATTAAGATATGTCCAAAGGGAGCTCAGTTAATTGATATTATTGAGACCAGTAAAGCCGCTGGGCAGGTCACCTTCTGGAGGGGGCAGGAGCCTTTACTTCAGCTATTCCTGTAAAACACAGGAGGTTTATTCACACCGATGAGAGTTAAGAATTACAGGTGGGAGCTGGAAAGATGGCTCAGTGGTTGAGAGAGTTAAAGCTCGTGTAGAGAATGAGAGTATGGTTCTCTGCTTCCAGTTATGATTCACAGCCACATGGAACTCCAGCTCCAGGGAATCTGATGCCCTATTCTGGCCTCTTCAAGAACCTGCATGCATGCACACACTTACTTTAAAAAAGAACTAGAGTTGTTCTTTAAGTGCTTTGTGATGATTATCTTCCTTCAATTTTACTTATGTGTGGGTGTGTTCTGCCTGAATGTATATTTGTGCACCATGTATGTACACCGTGCTTGGTACTCCCGGAGGCCTGAAGAAGACATTACCTTCCCCTGGAACTGAAGTGGAAATGGTCCTGAGCCACCGCGTGGGTGATGGGAATCAAATCCAGGTCACCTGGAAAAGCTGCCAGTGCTGCTGACAGATAAGCCATCTCTCCAGCCCCCGTGATGGATTGTTGCTAACTTGATGCAGCCTAGAATCATCTGGGGAAAGAGTCTCAGTGGGGAACGGCAGCCTGTGGACGTGTGTATGGGGCATTGTCTTAATTAAATTAAATGTAGGAAGACTCATCCCACTGTGGTAGCAGCATTCTCCAGGCAGCGGCTCCTAAACTGTGTGAGAGCAGGAAACCCCAAGCTGTGTATAAGCAAGTAATCATGATTGAGTGCATTTCTCTCTGCTCTTGATTGCGGATGTAATATGAGAAACTGCTTGAAGTTCCTATTCCTTCCTTGACTTTCCTAATGATAGAATGTAACCTGAAATTGCAAACTGAAATAAATGCCTTTCCTCCCTAGATTACTTTTTTGTCATGGGATTTTATCACAGCAAAAGAAATGGAACTAGAATACTAACACAAGGAAAATTGTGGAAGATGGAGTCAGCATGTCACCTGCACAGAATTATTTTACTGGCTGTTTGTTTACCTAAGATCATGAAGTTCCGACCCAGAGCCAGTGATCAGCAGGAACTCCCCAGGAGACTGGTGGGAAATGGTCAGCTCAGCATACACTCGACCTTTGGGCGTCAACATGTGACTAATGTTTGTAAAACCCACCTGCACAAAATAATTTAAAATAATTTCAGGATGAATTAAGCATCTTCGCACACCAGTAAAATGTGTGGAAAAACCCCACCTCTTACCATTTACAGCAAGTATATAAAGTAAACCAGAGATTAATTTAAGTTTCCCATTTCAACAATCATTAAAAATTGTTTGTCCTAAAAAATCACACCACACAAAATTTCCCTACAAATTGTATTTCAGGGCTGGGAAGTTGGTAATGAAGTAGGGATCTTTCAGCCAAAGCTGACACCCTAAATTCAATCCCTGGAACCCACAAGTTGAACAGAGAGACTTTTGCAAGCTGTCCTCTGACCTCTATGTGTATAAGACACATAGATAAATGAGTGTAATAATTAAAACATCTCACCCCTTTAGCAATCACCTCCTAAGATCTTATTGGCACATTAAGTTCAGCATCATAGATGACAATTTATTCAATAGAAATTTTAATTGAGAATTAGTTGCCGTACTCTTGGTCACTTGAGGCGATCAATATAGCATCCACTTGGAATAAATGGAGTCAAAGAAGGTTGGGTTTGGGTTTTTTGAAAAAGACCAGGTCAGAATCCCGGACCTTGTTTGTTTACCTTGGGAATGACATTTGCAAAGAGGTGGTCCAGAAGTCGGGTGGAATCTTGGCCTTTGATGCTGAACTTGCCAAATGGAGACAGGTCAATCACACCAACTCTTTGCATAACCTGTTTGTACTCAGAGCCCACTGGCTCAAACCAGTTTGTGCGGCGGAAACTTGGCCTGAAACACAATGTTTACTGTAGAAGACAGCTGCCATCCATTAGCCAAAGAATATGGAATAAGAATATTTTAATCAGTTTCCCTAGAAAAGCCTGCGGGAGCTGAGGGAAGGGCACCCTCAGATCTGTCCTGTAAATTATATACACATTTTGGAATCTGACCTTTTATAGTTTATTTATCATCTGTTTGACACATTTTATAGTGAATGGAGTGTTAATTAGTGAGAAAATAAGATAGAACTCATATGTACTCTGGTATGAAGAGTAATGTAGAAGTCAACAGTTGAGGATTTTTAACCCTGGTTTCATGTTAGAATCATTTGGAGAGCATTTTTCGAATACCAGTTGTAAAGCCTCATTAAATCAGAATGGAGTGTGCATATATACAAGTGTGTGCATTTGTGTGCGCCTCTGTGCATATGTCGCTGTGTGTGCATGTATGTATATGTCTCTGTGTACATACACACTCACATACGGCTATTTAGCCAGTTCCTCTCCAGCACAGTGAATACAAATCATTTTCACTTGTTAAAAGGGGATTGGGCACTTCAGCAGGTTCCAGGGAGTGTTCTTGTCTGAGGTAAGCCAGTCCCTTCACTCTTAGAGAGAAAGGGCACAGAGTGGCTTCTAGGTCCTTGATGGTACCTAATGACAGAACAGGCTCTAGAACAAAGATCTCCTGACTCATTTCAAAAGGTCTTTTCCACTTAAGCAAATGAACGTCTAACATGGTGTTTTTAGCTTCAAAACAGGGTGCTAGGTCTGCAGAGTTTTCCAGTAGCTTAGTTATTATTTTTTCTAAAGAAACTTAAGCTAGATCTAATACACAAAGTACTTATCTGAATTGCTCCTGAAAACCCAAGCCAGTATCTCTGCCCCTGAACATCCAGCTGCCTCTAGAGCCAAACCTAGAGCCATTTGTAGCCGCCCCCACGTCTGGGTTTTACAGCACGTCTCTGAATTTAAAGTAAAAGTCAAAACCTGTTGTTTCATGGGCATATATGTTCATCTGTGTGTGCATGTGCACATGTGCATGTTGAGGCCACAGGACAACCAGAGGCGCCATGCCTCGGGAGCCAGTGATCAGCAGGAACTCCCCAGGAGACTGGTGGGAAACAGTTTTATTTCTAAGGCAGGGTCTTTCACTGGCTGAGAGTTTGCCAATAGGTTAGGCTAGCTGGCCAGCAAGACCCACGGATCCACCTGTCTGCACCTCTCTCCAACGTTGGGATCTTAAGCCCACGCCCAACTTTTCCACATAGGCACTGGTGATCAGACTCAAGTCCTTGTGCTGGCAAGGTGACAGCTTTACAAAGCAAGCTATCTTTCTAGCCTCAAACCCTATTCACATAGCAAAGTGACAGTTTGAGAGTAATGGTAAATTAGCTTCTCGACATGCTACTCATTTTTCCTTAATTTATGGGTTCTCATGGAAACAAATATTCACCATTAACCCCAAGTCCAGCAATGGCCTGCGATACTCAGAGGCCTGTTTCAGTGGTATACTTGGTATCATAGTTTAACCTCAAGTGCAGGTGCTGTCTTGTCTGTTTTGTGACCCAGAGCTGTGGGTCCTTTCCATGTAGTGTTGAAATACCATGAGATTTGATCAGGAGCCCGAAGCCATGACAAACGTTCAACAGCCAATTAAAGCCGTATAATGTACTTGGATGCGGATAATGAAGGTTCCTCAGCGATTATGGTAACTGCCAAGTGAAAAAGGCGTGACTGAGATGACCAGGGTCCCCTGGGCTGGCCTAAGGAATGCCTCCGCCATGAGCAGGTAAGTGATCCTGGATCCTCTGGGAGTGGTGCAGTTATGGTGGTTGAGGAACCTGGGCCCTGCTTTCCTTCTGCTCTCCCTTGGGGGAACAGCCCTGGAACACTCACTCACCTATACTGAGTGTCCTGGCCGGGTTTGTAGAACCAGTGTGGCTGCTCCCAGCCAGCATGGAAGCCCATGGAGCACTTGGACTGCAGGGTTTTGTAGAGCCCACTGACTCTCTGGGTTGGCCTCCCAGCAAACCGTTCTTCTTTGGGATAACCGACTGAGAAGGGAACATGGGTGCTCTAATAGTTTATTGCTGTAATGAAGCAATGCACTGAAGAGATTTTAGGAATGGAAAGGATGGGACATACAATTCAAAAGCATATATATACATAAATACATATATATGTGTGTGTTTTAAAAGATGTCAATTATACTGATCATCAAAGGGTAAAGTAAAAATACCCTAAATCCTTAAAATCAGTGATGTACCCAACACATTCTAACCTTATGCAGTCATATACATCCCCTGCTATATCTTAAGGCATGGTCACAGTTCCTTCCCACCCCCAGGGAACAGAACAGAGTGTCTAAAGTGAGAGATGCTACAGGTCTTTCTAGATGACAGCAAGTTAGTACTTCACCGATGTTGTTGAACCCATAGGATTCTCTGGCTTTGGCCTCGGTGTACTGTGTCGTTGTCCATTTGCCATAGCGATTGGGATCCAGTTCTATCAGGTCAAAAGGAGGTTCTCCATGCAAAATCCAGTCACTGAGGTACTTCCCTACCCCGCCAGCATGGATTATGCCATAGCTTTGGGATGCAAAGATAATTGTTGCTATTACAGATATGGTGCATTCAAGCGGTGAAGCATGTCTAGACATCTTACAGGGCATCAAAGCTGGAGTCACCTGTTCTTCTCAGAGCACACAAGTGACATGCTTATGTTTATGCTGTACATGTTTTCCTCTAAAACAAATCAGTGTATGTTCTGGCATGCAAATGGAACACTCCAGACTTGCCTGCTGGCTTGTTTTCACGCTTCCACAGGGAAACCATACCTACTGATAGCAGTTGACTCTCACCTGCCTTTTTGAGCGGCAATTATCCCGACAGGAAACTCTGTGGGAGGCGTTCCCACCCCCACCCCATCCCTTCTCAACTCAGTGTAGTGCTGATTCTCTTAGGTGAGAGCTTCTCTGCAAGGAATCTTTAATTTAGAAGCACTCACACAGAGGTAGGCACTCAGCCAGCACAGGGCAGAAAGGGGAGAACATGACCTCTGTAATTTGCAACTAATAGGTCACTTGGAGGGGAAGGTCTGTTTGTCTCCTATTTTCACCAACAGATGCTTGGGATCTCAGGTAACCCAGGCTGGCCTAAGGCTGGTTACGTAGCTGAGGGTGGCCTTGAACTTCTCATCTTCCTGTGCCTCCACTCCTCAGTGCTGGTATTACAGGGATATACCAGTATGCCTGGATTATAATCATTAATCAAGGATCAAGCCCAGGATTTTCTTGCATGTTAAACTCACACTCTACTGACTGAGTTATGTCACCAGCCGCCAAAAACCGCTTTAAACTATACATATCAGAATCACCGAATCCAGGATGCTTCACTCAGGTCTGCTTGCCCACTCTTATCTAACAAAGGCTTTCAATATACCCATATTATCTGTGATTACATAAAAAGGGAGCTTTTAAGGAACTGAATAGGGTGCGACTCAGGGAGAGAATCAAGGGAACTTGATACTAATGTGAAAACCCCATTCCACCCCTGGGTCTGATCTCCATTACCACATATTAAAACAAACAAACAAACAAACAAACAAACAAACAAACACCAAAAAACTTAGCACACAGGGCTGGAGAGATAGCTCAGAAGTTAAGAGCACTGACTGCTCTTCCAGAGGACCCAGGTTCAATATCCAGTACCAACATGGCAGCTCACAACTGTTTATAACTCCAAGATCTGGTACCCTCACACAGATATACATGCAGGCAAAACACCAATACACATTAAAAAAAAATCCTAACACAAGAACTCTAGCACCCCCAAAGCATATTGACTTAACAACCAGAACCAGAACCTTAGTTCTAAGAAGTGTGGGAGGACTTTGGCAGAAAATGCTTTGCCACAACTGCACTCCTCTAGAAAAATAAATACGCCTTGACTGTTACCAAGTTAGTTCTCAAGGAGAATAAAAAGGTATCGCTTTGTACTTGTAGCAAGAAGCCTGGTACAGAGCTGGCAATCATTAATAATTATTTGAAAAACACATCCAAATAGAATAGAGAAGAAAACTAGAATATTAGAAACTTTGATGTGATGGTGAAGTGAAGTTGTCATCAATATTCAGCATACTAATAAGACAAATATTAGAAATGAAACACAGGCAAGGAAAGACATGTTATCCATTTGCTATTTTAAACATGCCACATTCTGTTATGAAAATATTCTTGTCCAGTTGGGGCAAATTGACCCATTGAAAGGGAACAGCATGAACAGAGACACAAAGAGACACGTACATGAAGACGTGTTCACAAGATGACTGCCCTCCATGTGCTAACCTGGACCACATAGGTGCTTAGTCCATTAAACAGTTAGTTCCCTCTTTGGTCAGTAGAAGGAGACAACCCCCACCCTTACCTTATTCCTCATTCTACCTCATCCCCACTGTCTTCCCCCTCTTCCATGTTTGACACTTTGGGGCCTGATATTTTGAGACTGGATTTCAGCTAAAGGAAGCACTTCTGCAAGAAATGTCAAGTCTCAGGGTGCTACTCACCCAAAGCCAACGGCCACCCAGTAATTTCTGACTCCCTGGTGGGGCCCCACCATAGGCAGAATGTCCGGGGAGTAGGTGATAGGGCCATTGACGATATTGATGATGTCCGCCTTTTTCAAAACAGGAATCATGTCCATGGCAGCCTCCAGATGGTCCATGATTCGGTCCATGTCAGACTCAAAAAGTTCCTTTCCGAAGCCTAGAAAGACAGATTTCTGTCCCTCATGTACAGGAAAGCCTCAAAGTGAGGCAGTTTCTAAAACAGGAGCCCTAGGGTAGACACTTCCTTTTTCTTTAGATGCTAAACTTGGGGCCAGTGAGATGACTCAGAGGGTAGGAGGACCTGCCACCATGCTTGACAACCTGAGTTCATTCTCTAGGCGCCACATAGTGGAAGGAAAGCCCTGACTCCTGCAAGTCTGTCCTGACATTTGAATGCCCACATACCAATAAATCAGTATAAGAAATATTAAGTCTAAACTCACTCTGCCAATAGCATAACATATGGGAACGATAATGCTATTCTTACTGAAACCTAAGTCACCTTTTTAGTACATAGAAACTGAAATTTAAGTTTCGCTTCTCCCCACCCCCAACATTTTACCCAATCATTATTTTTAAAAGAACAATAAATTGCTTTATCAGGACAGATTTTTAAAAAATCTTTCAATTAACATAAAAGTGAGAGCAAATGCAGTGTGCATTTATTCCAGGATACTGGAGGACTATTGCTCTGGGATCCAGGGTGAAGGACCCGAGAGTTCTTTGACCTCTCCTTCCTCCACACTGCCTCCATCCTGCAGCTTTCTCCCGTGTGTACCCATGGGCTAGGATGCTGCACACAGAGGTGAGCTTGCACAACAGCTGTCTTTCTTATCCTATCCTAGAAGTCACTGTGACTGAAAGCAGGGCCAGCAGATAAGCTTCATGAGGTCTCCGCCGGGTTCTCCTGGCCTCTCTTGATCAGGACAATGGCATGGAGCCTCACACTACCAGGATTGCACTAGGGCATGGGATACCCATGCCAGGAACAAAGCCTGGCTCCCCCTTTAGCTGTTCAATATTTGTTCAGCGTTTATTTGGAAGAAAAGCTGCTGCATGGCCAGAGTGGAGAAAGGCCCTCCCTACACCTACCTCCCTAGGGGCTCTCAGCCCTCACTCTGAGGTATGAAACAATTCTCCTGCGGCCCAGATGTGCATGGTCCACTCAGGGAAACCAAAGCCCGCTGGCTGCTGGAACAGCCTCTGCAGGAGGCAAGGTAGGTCAGTAGTCCTTTCCTGTTACACGGAACCACTTCAAACTGTTTATTAACATGCAATTCCAGAAAGTACACTTTTACATTTCTTCACATTCCCTGAAATAGTTTAGTGCCTCAACCATATGTTAGCTCCTTTTACAGACTAAAACTAGAGGGCTGGGGAGGTAGCCATATCTAGAAAAGAACTGGCCTGGTAAGCATGAGGACCTGAGGTCAACCCCAGGGCCCACGTTTAAATAAATATATAAACAAACAAACAAGGAAATAAGTAAATGCAGCTGGGTGTGGCTGTGTGTATTTACATAAGCCCAGCACTAGTGAGGTAGAGGCAAAATAGATTCCTGGGGCTCACTGGGCAGCCAGCCTACCTTCTGATGAGTTCCTGGCCGGTGAGAGTCCTATCTCACAAAGTAAAGTAGACAGTGCCTGAGAATGACACCCAAGGATCCTCTGGCCTTCTCATGCACATGCACACACATCTCTATGTATGTATATGTACACACACATGCACACACATGCATGCACACACATACATACACAGACACACACACGATTAAAACTAGAGGTGTCTGTCTACACAGCCCAATCAAAACGAAAAAATGCAAAATAAAACAAAATCCCTGGTCTGTCTCCCCAATGGAACTAGAAAGCAAGGCCCCTCTTGCTAAGGCTTAGCACTCTGAGACGTTCCTACTTGTGAGGCACAAGAGGGCCTCTGCTCATAGTCCCACCTTCGTTGAGGAATCTGGCCTGCATTCTTTGTAGGTTGACACTTGTCTGGGTACCTGCAGTATGCACAACAGCACAAGCATCTGTCTTGAGATCTTGAAACTAGACCAAGCAGGCAGACTGAGGGAAAGGGGGATGGCAGAAGGTTGTGCCTGGAGCCTTTCCCAGCAACCCTAGTTGCTGGGAAAGCAACATAAACTACTCTCCTCAACCAACCACATCTCTCCCCTGTCTTTTGGCCCTGTGTATTCTCCTTAAGGGTACAAGAACCAAGTCCAGAGTCACCTCCACGTCCTCCCTCATGCCATTCCAGACACCTGCAGGTCAGCACTGGGATTTTGTCTTGTTCTGTGTCTGGCTCCCAGCCTTAACTGACTCATCATCTCTGACCCATATACCTTCCATTTGCTGAACCCACCTGGAGGGACTCCATGAGCCACCCAGGAGGCTTGAAGTTTCATCTTCTCCTGGCTTTCGTAGGGACCAAACAAAAGCCCATCCCTTTCCTGTCGGAGGTAGTAGGATCCTTCCAGGTCGCGGAGCACTGGGAGCTCTCGTTTCAAAGCCTTCACTTCCGGTATTGTTGATGTGACAACATACTGATGTTGCACAGGGATGAGGGGATGCTCCAGTCCAATCATTTTACCCACTTCTCGAGCCCAAAATCCTTAAGTGAGAAAATCATTTTTAAAATGTCACCATGTGCGTGCATATGCCCATGACATTGACATAGCAATTTTTCATTAATTACAGTTTATTCACTTTGTATCCCCCCTGTACCTCCCTCCCTCCTCCCCTCCCAATCCCACCCTCTCTCTTCCCCACCCGTGTCCCTCTCCCAGCCTACTGAAAAGGGAGGTCCTCCTCCCCTTCCCTATGATCCTAGTCTATCAGGTATCATCAGGAGTGGCTGCGTTGTTTTCCTCTGTGGCCTGGTAAGGCTGCTCCCCCTTCAGGGGGAGGTGATCAAAGAGCAGGCCAATCAGTTCATGTCAGAGACAGTCCCTGTTCCCATTACTATGGAACCCACTTGGACACTGAACTGCCGTGGGCTACATCTTCAAACCCCATTCAGAAAGGCAAAGAGGATGGACATCGGAGGAGGGAGAAAACAAGGAACAGGACAGGAGCCTACCACAGAGGGCCTCTGAAAGAGTCTACCCTGCAGGGTATTGAGGCAGATGTTGAGACTCACAGCCAAACTTTGGGTAGAGTACAGGGAATCTTATGAAAGAAGTGGGAGATAGTAAGACCTGGAGAGGACAGGAGCTCCACAAGGACAGAGACAGATCCTAAAAGCCTGGGCACAGGGTCTTTTTTGAAACTGATACTCCAGTCAAGGACCACACATGAGGACATAGCAATTTTTTAAATTTATTTTTATTTATTACAATTTATTCACTTTGTATCCCAGCTGTAGCCTCCTCCCAATCCTGCCCTCCCTTCCTCTTCTCCTCCCATGCCCCTCCCAGAGTCCACTGATAGGGGAGGTCCTCCTCCCCTTCCATCTGACTCTAGCCTATCAGGTCTCATCAGGACTGTCTGCTTTGTCTTCCTCTGTGGCCTGGTAAGACTACCCTTTCCTCCCTCCCCCTCTCCTCTCAGGGGGAGGTGATCAAAGAGCCAGCCTTTGAATTCTTGTCAGAGACAGTCCCTGTTCTCCTTACTAGGGAACCCACTTGGGGACTGAGCTGGACATGTCAATTTTCGTTTGGAAGTTTCATTGCTTATGTGGTTCCAGTGCCGAAGAGCAAACCAAAGGCCTTGTACATGCCTGCCAGGTGGGGCCCTACCACTGAGCCTCATCTCCAACCTCTTAAGTATTTTTGAGCATTGCAAAATTGAATGGGAAAGAAGACAAGACACTGGTTGGCACTGTCCAGGGTTTTAATAATATCTGTCACCCAAAGGAGCTCCTTCCATAAAAAACCTTTTTATCCATGAGCAAAAATGAGCTGAAAAAAATTGCAACCCAAACATATAAAAAATACAAATGCTTATAAGAAAGGCCATAACAAACTATCTCTGCTTGTAGACAGAGACAGGCAAAGGGCAAGCCCTTGTGTGGATGTGATAAGCACACTTCAGAACAGCAGCCCTGTGAGCCAGGCCCTATACCCTAAAACCCTGCTCTCCTCAAATCCCATGGACTCAAGGTTGTTCTGTTGACTTAAAATTTAGTCTATGCACTTTGGAAGTGAGAGCACATTAAGTTCTTCTCCTTCAAGAGCAACAGTGAGCTTGTGAGGCTTCTTCTCATAAAGCAATATGGCAAAAAGCAAGAGAGACTGGTAGAGAAGCTCAGTGGTGAGATTTCCAGGCATGTGTGAGGTCCTGGGTTCATCCCTAGCACTGCAGAAAGGAAGAGGAAACAGAAAAAAGGAGACTGGGCACATCAGTTCCCAAAACAGATGTTTTCCCTTTCACACCATTTCCCAAGCTTTAGGCCTGGATTTATATGTCTGAAAGGCCCCAGAGGCTATGACCAGCAAATCTAAATGCTTCCGCTGTGGTGGCAGCAAAGTTCTCTCTCTCTCTCTCTCTCTCTCTCTCTCTCTCTCTCTGTATATTGCCTCTCTCTTTTTTTTTTCATGGAGTTGTATGTAGCCAGAGCTCAGAGCTGGCCTCACCCAGGCTGGTACTGAATTTCTGAACTTCTGGCCTCCATTCCCCTGCAGTGAAGGACTACAGACATGAGTAATCACACCTAACTAACATGACATTATTTTAAATAAACATCACACCTTTACCAATAAAAAAAAAGATATTTTAGGATCTAAAATTATCAATGTAATTTTTTTGACAAAAGTGTAGTGTGCTTTACTCATCAATTGATTATTAATAGGTAGGGACTTCCGCTTACCAGCTTGTTTCATAGCAGTTTTGGATAATTATCAAGGGAATAGCCAACCCTCTCAATTACTACTTTTTTAGGCTATAGTCTAAATTTTCTACTGTGTCTGTTTCTGCTTTTTTAAAAAAAAATCTGGCAAGGGGTTCTGAGATCCCCTTTATTACACAGTTCAAGGCTAGGTCCAAAAGTACCTGTGAGCCAGCCTGGGAACCCAGATCAGGTTCCCTGAGCAGCAGCATTTGTTTCCCTTTGAGCGAACACCAACAATGTGCTCTCCTGCCTCGCTTTGGCCTGTCATTCATGCGTGAGTAATCACCCCACACTGCCTGCCCATTTGTAAACTTGGAATCCAACCTGTGGGCGTTGGAGACATTTGCTGGTCTCTAATAATTTAGAGGCTTAATTTATCATTGCCTGTAGAAAGGCATGAATTACCAACGTCAGGACTTTCTTTGTAGGAAAATATAGCACGGCCTTGTGTTGTTGTTGTACGTACTAGAACAATTGTTAAATCTAAAGTCAAATTATTTTGCCAAGTAATTCAAACCACTGCAGTACCTCCAATTCAGTCCTTTTGATTAAAAACATAAGAAGAAAATAAATTCTGTCCTATTCAAACACAGCCACAAATTTCTGAGCCTTGCTTATTAATGCATTTTATCATTAAAACAGAGTATACATGTTTGCCTGAATCCCGTCTAACTGTACTGCTTTAACTCCTGTTTACTCTTTGGTGCTGGTATCTGAGAAGCCTCCTGTTCTGTTTATTGAATTAGTATAACTTTAGCCAAGATTATACTTCAACTCCAGCTAGAGCAGACTAGCAACCAAGGTCAAAGGGGAGAGTCAAGAGGCACCTTTCTTGCTGTATACAAGAAGGCTTTGCTTCATAGCAAATGGCACCTAGCTGTGCCGTGTCCCTGTGCCGTGTCCCTACACTGTGCCGTGTCCCTACACTGTGCTGTGTCCCTGTACTGTGCCCCTGTACTGGGTTGTGTCCCTGTGCTGTGTGCCTGTGTTGTGTGTGTCCCTAGGTCCAAGCACGGGGTAGAGTAACAGTAGACTCTGGCTCATTTCTAAAGCTCTGGGCACGAAAATGCAGTCAGCCTGCTGCACACTAACAGTAGAACCTCCCCTCAGCCCTGCGTGCTCACAACGAGGGACACACAAAAAAGAAAACAGGAAAACAGAGGAGAGGGCAGGAGAGAGGAGTGGAAGGGAAGAAATGATGGGGGAGGAAGGGGCGTGAGAAGAAGAGGGGAGAGGGAAAGAAAGGGAAGAAGAGGAGAGAGGAAAAGGGAAGAAAATGGCCGACACATTTTTCTGGTTGGCATGCCAGGCCGGAAGTATATCAGGAGATATTTTAGCAAGACGATGTGGGCACATCTGTCATCCCAGATACTCAGGGAGTGAGTATTCAAGTTTGAAGCCAACTTGCATCATATACAGTTTCAGGCCACTGGGTGATTTAACAAGACCTTAACTGGATGTAAAATTAAACAAATAATGAACAAACAGGGTATGGCTCAGTGGCATAGTACTCAGTGTGAACGCGCCCCTGGGTTCAGTCCTCAACAATAACTCTGTTGTGGCCAGATAAAAAGTCCTCAAATATCAGCTAGTATAGTACAGTTTAAAATACAGCTTCTAGAATAAGGATGTGGCTAAGTGGTAGAATACCAGTGTCCTGGATAATTTCATGTCAGCTTGACACAATCTGATTCATTTAGAAGAGGGAACCACAACTGAAGAAATGTCTCGGTAGACTGGCCGGACGCAAGCATGTGGAGCAGTGTTTTGTATCAGTGATTGGTGTGGGACGGCCCATCCCAGGGGGGTAGTGCCTTTCCTGGGCTGTATGAGAAAACAAACTGAACAAGCCGTGTAAGTAAGCAGAACTCTTCCATGGCTTCTGCTTCAGTTCCTGCGTGGGGGTTCTTGCCCTGACTTCCCTCAGTGGTGGGCTCTTAGGGGGAAGTATAAAATGAAATAAATGCTTTGCTCCCCACGTTGCCTTTGGCTATGGTGTTTTATCTCAGCAAAACAAACCCCAGGACAACTAGCCTAGCTTGTGTAAGGTCCTGGGTCCAGTCCTCGGCCGGTCAAAACGAAACACATACAACAAATGCCCCCTGCAAGCCTCCAGCTAGAATTAAATTCTGCCTAAAGTAAAATCTTTCCAAAGCCTGAGAAACACTCCAAGGTGATTCACAGGTACCCTAGCTTGACAACCAACTTCCTTGGAAAGTTATTTTCCTAGCAAATGTCTGCTAGATGGTTTGGGGCAAAGGAAAAAATAAAAACAAAACAATCTTACCATTAGCACCAAGAAACCATGATTCATGATTCATGTTTCCCAAACAAAGACATAAATGCTCAAGAAAATAGTATTATAATTATTTTCAATACAACTAATATTTTTACTGTTTTCCACATATACCCTATCCTGGGTATTTTACATTATTAACTACTTAATGTCCACAATAACTTTTGTTTGTTCATTTTTAAGACAGGGTTTCTCTGTGTAGCTTTGGCTATCCTGAACCCACTCTGTAGACCAGGCTGGTCTTGAATTCACAGTGATCTGCCCGCCTCTGCCTCCCAGAGTGCTGGGATTACAGGTGAGCACCACCATGTCCAACTCACAATAACTTTTTGAGATGATATTATTATCCCGATTTTATAAATCGGTAACTTCCCTCAGGCACAGGTTTGACAATGCATGGGTCTCTAGATCAGGGCACCCCTGTGTCCTGGACAAGACTAGAAACACATCGGCAAACTCACACATCTCGGTTCTCACCCACTCCTTACAGGCATCCCAAAGACTCAGTAGCCTTTACATCTCTCACGGTGGCTGTGTTTTTTCAGTCTGAATCCTGGCTTCTTTAATTGGATTCCAGAGCTACCCTGAGGACTTTGCCCAAAGGTGTATGGCATCTTCATCTCACTGAGCAACTCTGGGAAATGTTCCAGCTGCCACGTTCTGCAACCATTAACATGATGCTTGCGTTTATTCATAAAATTGATCTTATTGAAGTAGCTCAGTGCTACAAGGGGGATGTTCCAGATTGCTGTCCCCAACTACCACAGCTTACCTTACAAGCAGCCTCCAGCGTTTAGAAAACACACATACACACACACACACACACACACACACACACACACACACTCCTCCGCACTTCCCAGGGGCTACTATTATGTTATCAGTAACCTCTGCCCCAGTAGAAGAAAAGAAAAGGAAGAGAAAATGGGAGGGATAGATTGCAGGTTGAAGATTTGGTATGAATAGGAGAAAGAATTAAGAACTGAGACAGGCTAGCTCACGCAGCTTTCAGCAAGGAGCTTTCTAGAATACCATGCAGAAAGAGTAAAGGTAACTGAGGAGCAGAGCATGAAGGGAGAACGCCCAGTCCGTGTAGGGCCATCATTAGGTCCTTAGAAAGTGTCTTTCCAGGAAATGTGGGGGGGGGGGAGGGGAAGGGGTTGTTTCTTCTACTGCTTTTCCAAGCCCGTCAACTGAGAATTTCGCGGCTGCATAGAAACCTCTACCTGATAACCAGTTCTTGGCTTAGGTCAGATCTCTTTGGAGCGCTTCTCACTTTGCTCTTCAGAAATGCCTTAGATGTCACAGTATGTGATTTAGGAAAAAAAAATATTACAACGGTATCTTATTATGTAAGTAATTTTCTCCATTTTAGAAAAGCAATGGGTAAATGTGTTAAATTGAGTTTATTTATTTCTTGAAATGTACATTATGGCTGCATGAATTCCTGAAGCATTAATTTGAAACAAAACTCAGTGGGCTTCTGTGATAGCTGGCCTAAAATGAGCACAGTTATCAATTACTAATGACTGCCGCAGACACGGGATATGGAGAGTTCAGTATTTGCAGTCACTATAAAAGTAGCCAAATGTTTTTAGGAGTCAATTCAGAAGACTATAAAAAGCTGCAGACTTAGAGAGAACTTCCTTATTCGGTGGGGGAAAATGAATGAATGCTTTCCAAGTCCAGTCTTCTAGGGTAACTTGGATTAGAGGTGTCCAAGGACAGGGGGGCAGAGGAGTAATAGACAGACAGCCAAGGGGAAAGTTGATGGTATAATGTTTATTCAATTGTTTCTACTTTTTAGGCAAGTTTTATGATATTTTTAATTTCAACTATTTTTGTTTTGTTCTGGTTTGTTGATTAGGTTTTGCTGTTGTTAGTTTTTGTTATTGTTGTTGTTGAGACAGAATTTCTCTGTGTAGCCCTGGCTGTCCTGGACTCACTCTGTAGACCAGGATGGCCTCAAACTCAGAGATCGACCTGCCTCTGCCTCCTGAATGCTGGGATTAAAAGCCTTCCCTGCCATGCCCAGCCATTCAAGCATATTTAAAAGAATATTATTTTAAGCATTTTAAATGGTAAACAGGACTTTGAAATACTAATGTAGGAGTTTATATTGAAGACATGACTTTTTAAGGAGCTGATAAGATAGTTCAGCAGGAAAAGGTGCTTGCAGAAAAAGCTAGCAACTTGAATTTGAGCCCTAGGACTATGGAGAGAAAGAACCAACTCCTGCAACTGGTACTTCAGCCCCTACACATACAGTTCGGCACATGTCTCAACCCTCCAAAATACATTTATAAAAATATAATTTTTACAAATTAAAGTTCTTGTTTTAAAACTAACATCAGTCAGATTTGTAGTTTAGGGAAAGAATTATAAGGATAGATGATTCTGGTGTCTCTTCATAGTATATAATTTTTCTTATAACAATAATAGTAATAAAGATAATAAAGAGCATTTTTATTTCATAATTTAAACAATGGCTCAGAAATGTATTTGCTGCCTCATGACTATTTTAGGCTTAAATGAGCTATCAAAAACTGTAAGAAAGTATAAACCACAGCTGAAGAGATGACGCAGTGGTTAAAAATACTGGCTGTTCGAGGGCCTGGGATTCCAGAAACTCACAGGGTAGCTCACAGCCATCTAACTCCAGTTCAGGGGATCTGACGAGTGTTCTGGCTTCCAAGGGCACCAGGCATGCACATAGTGCATATACATGCATCCAGGCAAAACATTCACACACAGAAAACAAAAATAAATATTTTTAAAAGAAAAGGAAATATGAAGGAGAAGTCAAGCTCTGGCTGCACAGCATTTTCACAGAACCTTTTTCTGTAGGTGTGGATAGAGAATGACTTCACATGCAGCTAACGGGTTTGAAAGTATCTCACAAAAATCTAAAGACCAAGCTCAGTCAATGGCTATGACTCTAAGGGGGCCTTTCTCATGCCAACAGGAAGTGGGTTGGTCATTAGCTTGTCTCACATATCCCACTAGGCTTTCCATGAACTATAACAGAACAACTGAAAGACAAGAAATGTGTTTAATAATGTTATAAGAGGAAAGGGTTAATTTTTTTTTTACTAGTCAGAGTAATCCAGATGGATAAGTGAGAGAATGAAAGAACAGAAATGATGACATCTACCTGAAAAAGTAAATTAAGAACAATTATAAAGTAAGAAACTGGAACAGAGGAATTTATGTTTGCTTGCTTGTTTGTTTTGTGACAGAGTCTCAAGAATCCCAGGCTAGATTCAAACTCCCCATGTATCCAAAAAGTACTTTGAACTTCTAATCCTTCCTCCACCTCCCAAGTGCTGAGGGTTGGGGTTCAAATGTTCCAAGCAAGCATCTGCTGACTGAATTTCTTCCCTAGTCCCTGGAATTTGATCATGAGTATAACCAGTAAAGGATAAAGATTAAAAACTGTCAGGACAGAATCTGGAGCAGGAGAGAATGGAAACCAGGGCAGAGGTAAGGGAGGATGGAGGATAAGGAGGCAGAGGGCAGAGGACAAGGAGCAGAGGGCGGGCTGGTGGCTTACCAGCAGCATTCACAATTCTGTTTGCTCTCACGGATCCTTGTGGAGTCTCGACATCCCATGTTCCATCTTCCCTGAGCTTCAGCGATGTCACTGGTGCAGGATACTTTAGAAGAGCCCCATATTTCCTAGCCCCAGCAGCCAGGGCCATTGTCAGAGAATAAGGATCTATGTGGCCATCTCCAGGGTTATATAGTCCGGCTAAAATCTAAATCAACCATAAGAAAGTCAGTATTCAAAGAAAGGTATGTTTATTACTCAATGCAAATATAGCCAGCTGACAAATGTTTAATAAAACTAGACTTTAAAAGTGCATCAGCTACTGGAGGTATGTAGAGCAGATTGGCAGAGCGCTTGCCTGGCATGAACAGGGTTCTGGGTTTTGATTCCAGCACAGAGGGAGAGCACCTTGACAGCAGTTGGCATGTCTTTAAAAAAAATCATCCTCAGACTTGAGCAAAATTCAAAATGAGAGTTGAGTGATGTGTCACACAACAAGCCACTTTGATAAAGCCTTGCAATGGTCTCCAGTTCTTGGGCACGAGCCACTAAGAACAAAGAATACTGTTTCCAATTTAAGCGGCCAAAGCTAATACTCCAGCCAATGGATCATAGGGCAGCTTTCGGGAGCTGCTGCAAAAGATAACTAGCATATGCCCATCTTTGTTCATTTCTCTATCTTGGGGACTAGAATTTATGTGTGACCACTGAACTCTAACTGACATTGTGGAATAATGACACAAGAATTAAACCCCTACAAGAAAAACTAATGATCCAGAAGGTGACTTGATCATGGAAGTCTTGATGGCTTAGTAACTATTCAAAGCTTTCTCAATCAGGGTTCCTATTGCTGTGATGAAACACCATCCCCTCCCTTCCTTGGCGAGGAAAGGGTTTTTTTGTTCTGTTTTCGCTCCGGCTCCCACCTCATAGTTCATTGTCAAAGGAAGTCTCAGGACAGGAACTCAAGCAGAGCCGGAACCTGGAAGCTGGAGCTAATGCAGAGATCATGGACAAGTATTACTTACTGGCATGCTTTTTGTGGCTTGTTCAGCCTGCTTGAGGCTTGTTCAGTTCTTATAGAATCCAGGACCACCAGCCCAGGAATAGCATCTGCCACAATGGGCTGAACTCTCCCCCATCAAAGCCCTACAGGCTTTTCTCAGTTGGGGCTCCCTCCTCTCAGATGACTTTAGCTTGTGTCAAGTCGACATAAAACTAGCCAATACGAACGCTTAAGTGAATGAAAACTCAACTCATTGAAGCATTATCATTTCATTTTTTCATGTTCAAAGCCAAGTCTAATTCTGGTTGACATATCAGTTATAACATTTAATTATTCAATACTGTAAATAAATTTATATGTAAATAAATTTATACTTAAATAAATTTATATATCTGATATCAGCTGGGTCTGGTGGTGCAGGTCTATAATCTCAGCTTCCAGGGATGCCAAGGCAGGATTCCAAGTTCAACACCTGCCTGGAATAGAGTGTGTTCAAGGGCAGCTTGGGCAGCTTTGGGAGACCTTGTCTCAAAACCAAAAATGAGGTAGGGCTATAGTTCAGCACTACAGTGGTAGCCTAGTGAAAGCACTAGATTTCAATATATATGTGTACACATATACGCTTGATGAAGACATACACTCGGTTCATAATTCAGTGATGGCTGCTCTGTGCTAAGGCTTCAGAAGGAAAGGTGAGCTGACAGAGAGAACACATCTCATCTGTTTGGCAAGAGTTTACCATCAACCATTGTTGTTGATTATTAATATTTAATATTGATTTATCTTTTAGTTAAACCGTGGTTATTCCTAAACCAGCTGTATACAGAGACTATGGTTTATTTAATTGACCTAGAGCACAATGCTAGGCAATTATTACTCTGTCCAAGCCTGCATAGCTTCCTCCCATTCAGATTTCCTACATTATACATGCTTTTTAGTCATATTTTAGGTTTGGTTCACTTCTCCTCATGTTTCCAGGTCCTTGCCTCTCAGATTTCTCCTCTCATTCCTCATTCTCCTCCCCTCCAGACCAGGATGTCTCACCCTATTCTCTCCATTGCTCAGCGTTGGCTGGTTGTTTTTACTGGCAATACAGAGAACAAATGGTGGCATGTTTACACAAACTTAAGACAGGTGATGCTTAGAATAAGCATCACAATGCAATGTCTGGATGGAAGCCAGATAGTGGAGTAGAGAAATCAGCATTTGAATGAACAAGGATAAATTATATACATTTCACAAGAACATTATACCAACAAACTATGAATAAGGAGTCTTGATAAATATTTTTTTCAGTGTCTGTTTAGATAATTTTGCACTCTTAGCCCTTTGTTACTGTGATGTTATTACATTGGTTAACATTCAAACTTTAAAACAACCTTGCATTTCTGGGACACACTCCACTTGAAACACTCCACTTGGTAGAATCCTTTTGGTATACTGGTGATTTCAATTTACTAGATTTTTGTTAAAAGACTTCCATATCTAGATGCATAAAAACAACAGTCTATCTTTTCTTCTGATGTTATTGTTTAGTTTTTATATCAGAGACGTACTAGCACTATAGATTGTGTTGGGAACTATTCAGTTCTAATTTTAGAAGACTTTGTGAAGGATTCATATTAATTCTTCAAGTATCTGTTAGACTCTATCAGAGATACCATCTGAGCCTAGGCTCTTCTTTGTCTGAGCTTTTCCTAAAATGTAGTCCTTATACTTGTGTATCCAGTGTAAGATACTTTTGGTCTAATGCATCCACACTCCTGCGGACTTGCAAATGCCACACTGGTGTTTTATAATGGCTATGTCTTTGTTGTAGTGATCCCACGTCTGCACTGGCCCACGTGTTTCCATTGCCTATATCTTTGGGGAAATCTGTAATGAGGAGAGCTTTTAGGGAAATGTTTCAGAGTTGACATATAAAGACATATGAATGGATTCTTAGTAGTGTAGTGGAGGTGGATTTTAGTGAAGACAATGCCATCACACAAACCCATGCACAAGGAGCCCCTGCAGCCTGTAAGAGTTCAGAAGAGCACAACATCCCAGCAACCACAGCTGTTACACAAACCCAGAGACAGGAGCTACTGACCCAGGCACTAGTGGGGCACTGACCCACTAGTGGGAGCTACTGACCCAGGCACTGTCTTCCCCGAGCAAGCCACTGGCTCCCCATGCCCAGGAGGCACAACATCCTCCAGAATTTCTGAATGGAACAAACTCATCCCACTGTGTAAAATATTTAAGGTTCTGTTTTCTGGGTCATAGTAGCCAGGATTTGCATACTTCTGAATGGAACAAACTCATCCTACTGTGTAAAATATTTAAGGTTCTGTTTTCTGGGTCATAGTAGCCAGGATTTGCATAGAAAGGGCTTCACATAGTCTCTGCTGTATAAATACTACTGTAGTGAGTGTAATGCTGCTGCTACTCTGTAAAAAAGATGATTATCCAGGAGAAAAAAAGAAAACATTACATTTTGATGAAATTCAAAGTTAGTCTAGATCTGAGTCTGGCACAGTCTGAGAGGGGAGTGTAGCTAAGAGCCAGGGGATATATGAGGAAATATAACACAGGGCTTCTTGACTTTGGAGATTCAGTAACCCCTTTCTAGAATCATCGTAGCAGGCTGTTGTTCCACAGTAGACAGCTGGTGTGTACAAACACTTCAGTTTGAGAAATGACTAAGGTCAGAGAAAGGTCTTGAACCGCTTTCTTAGTTGTCACAGGCTGAAATTAAAAAGGGTTTCTGTTGCCTCTACATACATCATTTAATAACAGCTCACTTTGTGCTTTGCACACATTCTAGCATCAATCATCTGATGTTGACATTCTAGACGTATGCATTCTACGTTTAATTAACTCATTAAAATGTGTTTTAGATAATTTTAGTTCAAGTTATCAAAGTGAAATTTCCCTTCAAATAAATACCTTGTTCATGTTGAGTAAAGGGAACATCTCGTGGATTTTTTCAGGCTCAATGATATACTGTTCTGTTGCATGCCAGTTGGTCCGTGTCATCTGATATTTAAATTCATCTACCCTTACAGGAGTTGTAGCAAGTCTGATGCTACCTGGTTGATGGAATCCCACCACCTGTGACAATAATTCCAATAAAAGCACATAAATAGATTATCTTCAGGCACTCAAACAGTTCTCCAACACAATGAAAAATCAAGTGAATAAAAGAGCAATTTATCATGTGGTGAGCAAAATAATTACATAAGATATTTGCACCTTATGAAATGATATTCAGTTAACAGATAAATAGCTAAGAGCATACAGCTGAGTACAGACTGGAGGAGCAGGACATGGCGAGGGAAAAGCCAGAAGGGTTAAGGAGGGACTACAGAGAACCAAAGTGTTGCTGTGATGAGAGGCATCATAAGCTAACACACTCTTTTGGCATCTCTTAGTCTTTCCATTTGACAAGTTTTGGTGAAGCCTTAGGTCACCAAAAAAGAGAGCAGTTCTGGCCTTCAAGCTGCTCACACTCTGCAGGGAAGCAACAAGGACATTGGGACATGCGTGCTGAGACAGTGTACACACATGTGCTACAGTATGCGGGGCTGGCTCTCTTTGTAGGATGAGGGGAAGGTGGTTCCAGTCAGAACAGGAAGATAGAAAATAACACAAGCTTAAAAAGCAAAGAGTTTCCAGAGCATTCCAGAATTATATGCTGTTGAGAACAATAGAAAAAAAGAAGGAAATAGAGGCAAGAGAAAACGTTAGAAAGTCATACAGGGCCTAGCTAAGAGTGGGTGACTTAGACCTTGCTAAGTATTTAGTCTCGATCCTGAAGACTCTGGGGAGCTTCAGTAGCTATCAGTAAGAACAAGAGCATGAAGGAACCTTTGATCTTAGATTGAGGAAACAGTCAGTATGAGAAGGGATAAAAATAAAGACCAGGGGTCTTAGTGCACTGCATCTTTAAGCCATGTGACAGTCACCACACTGTCGGACACCATGCACACCACTTTCTAGGAGCAATGACTTTTTATTTTCTAGATATGGGAACTGACTAAACAAAGTTTTTAAAGTTGCTATTTATTATCTCTTCCTTAAAAAGAAAAGAATAGTTACCTAGATATCACTCTTTAAAGTGATGTTAAAATCAACCCTGGTTCTTACCTTAACCTCCTTCTCTACCACAGTAAGCACTGCATTCTATATCTAGGTGGCTGACCTCACAGACAACTTCACATTAATGCATTTACCTGTCCAGTTTCTTCTTCCAGCCGCTCGTAGAGTTTGATGCTGTCATAATGTATTTTCTTTAGGTTTATCCCAGGGTGAAAGTACGTTGTTAAACCTGCCTTAAAAGTAGGGATGGAAGAAAATTCTGAAATAAGTTGATCATTTTGTAGTTTTGATAACTTCTCTGCTAAGAAGCAATTTAATGCTGCTAAGACATGAAGATGTATCAGGTAGATTCAGGAAAGGACACATTGTGGCAGTGAGACCCTAGAACAGATGGCTCATCACATGGTATATAAAGCAGCTTCAACTATACAAGCACAGTGACAGCCAACCCACAGACATGTCCATGAAGAGCCAAAAGTCACTAGGAAAAGGGTAAAATGGAGTGAGTTAGGTGGGAGTTTCAAAATATATGCTGTTGTTGACTGTTTTTTATCTGAAATGTGTGGGACTGGAAATATTTAGATTTTGAGTTTGAGGACAGCAAGATGGCTTAGTGGATTTAACCAGACATCTCTAGGGTCATCTGCCACCCAACCTGAAGAGTTTCATCCCCAGAACCTGTAGGGTAATAAGAGAAGAGAACCAACTCCGAAATGGTCCTCTCCTTTATGGCACACGTGAGCAAGCAAGTTCATGCATACACACACAAAGAAACTAATTACTTACATGTAATTTAAAAATCAAAACATAGATTTTGAATTTTTATACTTTGGATATTTGCATATATATAATAATGCCTTGTTATAAGAACCTTGGTCTTAACAAAAAAGAAATCTATTTGTTTCTTGGATATTTTATATATACATAATATTATACAGTATTCCAAATAACTTTGCAAATGAAACAAGATTTGTGTATTCTGGACCATCAGAGGCCAGGTATGTTTCACTTGTGTCCCTCCAGTGCTCAGAAAGTTTCAAGAGTGAACTTGTATTAGAAAATGTTGGGGTGAGGTAAGTGATGGGGATTTGAGTTAGGAACTCACAGGTATGCACCCCAAAGTAGAAGGACTTTGGACTGGCCAGGGGAGTCCTTAATCTGATCTCCACATCCCTTTTGAATGGAGTCTCTTCTGTCCCCTTCTCAAACTACAATTTCTGGTGACTAGAGCCTGGTAAACAGGTGAGAGACTTACTCAAACAGCCTGTTCTGAAAGCAAATAGGTAACACCTACACATATTTGTTGAATAAATACTGATTAATTATTTTTTGGAAAAAAAATTGCTAAATATTAGAAATACTGTAGCCCCTTCCATCAATTCTGACAGATGCAATGTAGCATCCAGACCAAGAGTTCTAGGCAATTGCATGAAGCAAGAATTTTCTTAATTAAGTCTCTGGGGTCTCATTTTTCACCTAATTTATCTTGGAGAGCTCATCAGAACACAGTCTGTTCAAACTCAAATCTACTTAGGAGTGTCTGTACTTTTCTCCTATGGGAATTTGATTCTCTGAACTCAAAACTATTCCTATTAGTTAGTCAACCATCATTTACAGACCAGAAGCCCAAGGCTTCCATCTAAACTTGTTGAAGTATCTAACATGCAGGCAAGTGGTGCTTCTGACAAAAGTCCCACCCCCGTTCCTGAGCCACCGTGTAGCGCAACTCCCGTGAGAGTAGAGAAATGCTTCCACTACAAGAACTACTGACAGGGTCTTTGAATCATGGCCAAACAAATCCTCTCTTTTCCTTTCACAGGTTCGACAGTCAGTGTGTGTATGAACTTTCCTCATTTAACCAGACATCTCTGGGGTCATCTGCCACTGACCCCAATTCTGTTCAAAATATCTTATACCTACCTACTGAGGAAATGAATGCTCATGGGTACTGACCAAAGCTTTGATTATTTCTGCAGGGCTTGTAAGCCACATCCTGGGAGAATCCGGGTGTTTAATCAGTGTTCTATTACTGGGAAGAGACACCATGAGCACAGCAAATCTTATAAAAGAAAAGTACTTAATTGGGGCTGGCTTACACCTTCAGAAATTTAGTCCATTATCATCATGGTGGGGAGCATAATTCTATATCCAGATCCACAGGCAGCAGAAGAGAGATTCACTGGGCCTGGCTTGAGCTTTTAAAACCTCAAATCCCACCTCTACTGACACACTTCTTCCAAGAAGACCACCGATTTCAACAAGGCCACACCTCCTAATCTCTCCCAAGTAGTGCTACTCCCTAATGACCAAGCATTCAAATATATGAGCCCATGGGCATCATTCCTATTCAAACCACCACACCAGGATACCAGAAAGTTCCATTATCTCCATCTCCCTACAGTGTATCCTTTGTTCCTCTGCCCTAGATATCAGGGGCTAATGAATTCTCATCTAAAAGAACCGCATGGACTCATTAAAGACATTTATCTCTGCGTACATTGTTTAGGGAACAAATTCTTTTGAAAACACAGAGCCAAGAAAAAGTTAATCCTCTTACTGAAAGTGAATATCCATGTAGCAACAGGCCGTGTTTCTCTCTCTTCTTTGCTGCTGGGACAGTGAGGGTGAGTGCAAATGGGTTTTCCTTGCCGTAGTAACTAGTTAGCAGCTTTCTTTTTAATGTTGGCTTTTGTTTTTTTAATTTCTGTTTAAAATTCAGAGTTATCCACATCGTGCTTCTACTGCTATTGATTATTGAAATCTTCTTGAACACTGTCTATTTTCAATTAAACTGTTCTGTGACATTTGAATATGTGGAGCACATGGTGTTTTTCTGTTCTGTGACTTCAACATGGATATAGTAAATGAAAATTTTGAGAAAGATAAAAAGTATTGGTTTTATTCTTCAGGTACATGGTTAAATGCTAGGCCACAGAGCTGGGATGCAAGAAGCAAGGGAGCTGAAGAGATGGCTTATCAGTTCAGAATCCCAGGCTCTGGTAAGGCCAGAGCGGCCTTCATAGCAAGAGACCCTGCTTTGACTTGAAGAAAGAAAACATTAGAGTTGGTAGAGATGAAGAAAGGAAAGAGACAGAATCCTTCAGAAGTATAGCCCTTGGAATCCAGGTGTGAGGTTCAGGGACTCACACCTGTACTAGGGAAGTAGAAGCAGGAAGATCAGGAGTCCAAGGTCATCCTTGCCTATATAGTGAGTTAAAGACCAACCTGGGCTACATGAGACCCTGTCTCAAACAAATAAACACACATACATGCACGGGTGCATACACGTGCATGCATGCACAGACATTTTTGAGTAAGTTCAGAATTTACAAATTCTTGTTGACATAAATTTAAAATAACAAGGAAAGAAAACTTTTCTCTGTAGTGCATTGACAACTACCAAGTATGAAAAAAAAATACTGCAGGAGTTAGAAAAAGCATCCAAGGGTATACCCACTCCTGATGTGATCCCTGAGTCTAATAATCCTTCCCGTCTTTCAGGGGCTTCTACTTCCTCGGGAAACTCAGCCACTTGCCTAATCCATCACGTATCCCATTGTCTCCAAATCTTTCATTTATATAATTACACTCTGATGTTCGCACATAACCACTAAGATATTCTTATGCCTTTATTTATACATAATTTGTAAATATAGGTTACTACACTAATAGAGACTATAAAGCACGTTAAATGAGCTTGAGATGAAATATTTTAAATATTTTTTGTCTTATTATCCCAGAAAGCTTTTGAACATTAAGTTCATAAATCACATTTTCAATAGAGTAGTGTGATTAACCCATTATTAAGTTGTGTATACACTGGATTAAACTGTGAAAATATAGCCTGGTTCTAGGCTTGCTCTATGTCTAGGATAGTTCATTCAGTTATTTGTTTGTTTGTTTTAATTTCTTTTTCTTTAAGCAGTCTCCTTGTGTAGCCCAGGCTGGCATTAAGTAATTCTTCTTCTTCTCTTTCTTCATCCTCCTCCTTCATCCTCCTCCTTCTTGGTTTTTCAAGACAATGTTTCTCTTTGTAGCTCTGGCTGGCCTGGACTCTCTCTGTAGCCCAGGCTGGCCTCAAAATCAGAGACCTCCCTCCCTCTGACTACAGACTGCTAGGCCAGGGCCACCACCATTTCTCTGTCATTAAACTTTCAAATTTCCTGTGTATTAGTTTCTTTTCTCCTTGTGAACAAATTTCAGAGGAGAAGCCACTTAAGGAATGAAGGGTTTGCTTTGCCTCCAACTTGAGGATTGTAGTCTGTCATGGTGGAAAGGCACAGAAAGAAGGCAGCTGTTTCTCTGCTTCTGCCCTTGGGAAGAGGAGAGATGAATTCTGGGTCTTAGCTTTTTTTTTTTTTTAATTTTTAAATTTAAATTTTTTTTTATTCAGCTGGGGACCCTGGCCCATGGCATGGTGATACCCACATTCAGGTGGGTCTTCCCACCTTGATTAACACAACCTGGCGGCGCTCTCACAGGTGTGCCCAGAGGCGTGTCTCCCAGGTGACACCAGAGCCTGCCAGGTTGACAGCTGCTATTAACTAGCACTGACAACTAGCATTCTTTCTAGGCTGTTTGCACTTGACAGGGGCTCAAAGGCTAAGACAGCAGGAGATGCCTCTCAGTCCAGAATGGACCTGAATAGAACCAGTGTCCTCTTGGCCATGTACTTTGTGTTTTAAATCTCCTCCTCTATCCTAAGAATTTGCCACTGCATCGACCTACACAAAGGTTTCTGTGTGAGGTGGACCATCACATTCTCTTGTCTCTCCGTTCTTGCTACAACTTGGAAAATACCACACTCCACTCTCTGTATTTTAAATAAATGGAAACAAATCCTACTACAATTCCTTTTCAGAAAAAAAAATTAAAAATTCTATCTCTCACATCAGAAAGAGCCCTTCCCCTAAGAGATATGATTTAGATTAGAAAATCTAACCATAATATCCACATTTTCTAAACAAACCATTTAGCATGCTCTCTTCCCAACATGACAGCTCTTTGCAAGCCAGCTTTCTCCTCTTGTTAAAGCATCTTCCTTACCTAGAAGGAGGAGACCACACCTATTTTTTCTCCAGTGCTGGGACCAAGCCTGAGGCTTTCTACATGCATCCTACATAAGTGTGCTACTGTTAAGCTCCATTCCTAGAAATTTTTTTTGTAAGTGCAGTCAGATTTATTTATTTATTCACTTTACATCTTGATTGTAGCATGCCTCACCCCTCTCCTCCTTCCTTCTTCCCCCTATTTGCCCTCTCCTACTCCTCAAAAAATGGGAGTTTACCCACCCCTGTACATCAAGTTGCATCAGGACTGAGTACACCCTTTTCCCTGTGTCCTGGCAGGGTTCAAAAAAACAGGTAACAGAATCCATGTCAGAGACAGGCCCTGTTCCCTTTACTAAGGGACCCACAAGAAGCCCAAGCTGCCCATCTGCTACATCTGTGAAGGGGGCCTGGGTCCAGTCCGTATTTGGTGCTTCAGATTCCTCAAGCCCCTCTGGGTCCTGGTTTGTTGGCTCTGTTGGTCTCCTTGTGGAGCTCCTGTCATCTCCAGGTCCTTCTATCCTTCCCCCAACTTTTCTACAAGACTCCCTATGCTTCGCTCAATGTTTGGCTGTGAGTCTCAGCATCTGTTTCGTTCCATTGCTGGGTGGAGCCTCTCAGAGGACAGCTATGCCAGGCTCCCATCTGCAAGCAGAGCAGAGTATCGTTAATAGTGTCAGGGACTGGCTCTCTCCTATGGGGTGGGTCTCAGGTTGGGCCAGGCATTGGCTGGACATTCCTTCAATCTCTGCTCTATCTTTATTCCTGCACATCTTGTAGGCAGGGTAAATGTTGGGTTAAAGTTTTTCCCAAACATATCTTCTAAAGCTTATATAATTGCTATGTAGAAATCACCCACATCCATTTGGATTACCAACAAAGGTCAGCACATTTGGGATACTTGCCTTTTCGTAAAAGAAATACATGCTTAAATCTCACAATCCTTTTCATCATTTTCAGGTAACGAATATTTCCATAGTGCTACTCTTAACTTCAACCCCTCCTCTTCCTTTCCTCACACACTACATTTCTTAAAGTCTCAGTGAAGCTAGTCACAATGGTGGCCTCACACAGCAATCAGTCAAGCCCACCATGCAAAGATAACCTGCCCCCAGCAAACCTTGGAATCTTAAGCAATATGTCAATCATATCAGATGTAACTTGTGTTAGTAAAATTTAATTTCTTTCTTGTGTATGTAAATAAGCAGAAAGTTCTAGATTATCTTTCAACACTCCAAATGGAAGACCTTGGGTCTTTTCTTCTTGGATCTTTATGTGCTGTGATGTCATTCCCAGGGAAGTGGGCAACCATGTTCTCCAAAACTGCTTCTGAGGCCATTTGTCATGTTCTTATGAGGAAACCCTGTTAAAGTAAGCAAGACCTAGGGATCTGCAGACTTGATTCTACTTTACATATTTGGTCTCAGGCTGTGCTGTCTTCTGGCCCTCATTTCCTGTACCTTGTGGACACTTACATCACAGAAAACATATTGTACTCCAAGGACCTTGGGAATGCTGCCTTCACAGCCTGTCCATTTAGCTGTTGCCCCCAACTTTTCACATTTGCAACCTGTCCTCAAATATCTCTCCACTGAAAACACTTGGCATGGGAACTTCTTGATGTCATTACTTACAGAGAAGGTTCACGGACTTTGTAGACGCTCCCAGAATCACTTCCTAGGAAAGGACATGTCCTGTCCTTTACTCCAAGGGGCATAACTCACCCAGCTGCTGCTGTTGGACTCTACAGTGAGTGTAAAGTGGCCCCCCATTTGGCTCTAGCTTAATGCCCTGTCTACAGGGGCTGGGGATGCTTTCCCCACTATTTTGGTATATCTTTGCTTAGGAAAAATATTTTACACAATTAATTTCACATAGGAGGACTATTGTATAAGCATAAGGTTATTGTGTGATTTAAATGCTGATTTTTGTACCCACCATATCTGGTTGCAATCCTTGTTCTCAGAATCTCCTGTCTCATTGTTGTGTAAACACTGCTCCCCAATTGTCTGCTGATATGCTAATAAAACAGCTTATAGCCAATCACCGAGCAGGGAAGAGGCCAGGGCTGGACTTCCTGCCAGCAAGGGGAGGAGGAGTTAGAAGAGGAAGAAGGATTTGAGCCGCTATCAGAGGTTCAAGAGAGATCAGGGGAAGGAGCTGGAGTGAGAAACCTACAAAGTGCAGGTATCTCTGGGATGTATGCTGGGAGGAAACCAGATTAGCTTAGAGGGTTAGGAATAGAGTAATAACTACTCAGTTCTTGGGCTGTGAACCTTGTTAAGATAGTAAGAGTCTCAATTATTTGTGTGATAGCCAGGTTAAGAGAGAAACAAACACAAATAGTGTTATAAAAACAACACCGTTGTCTTAAAATCTTTGCCTGCTTGTCTTAAAAGAGTTCAGACTAAGGGGCATATATTGTCTTGGTGGGACATTTAACTCTGATGTATCTACTCTGAAAAGCAAGTCACACCAAATCAGTGAACAAATAAGTCATTCCAATTTTAATGTGTATCTGCCTGCCCCCATATAGGAGTCAGAAAGTGTGGGGCAGCATATGCACCCCTGGGAACCTAGTTCCCTTTGCCTCTGCCTGACTGTTCTTGCCTGGTTAACCTCAACGCCCCCTTACACCCCTTACCCCCTGCTTCCTCCTCTTTTTAGTGTCCCCTCTTGGAGGTACCCCTTAACTGTTCCTGTTGCATTCTGTACTCCTGGCTAAGTCTCTCTATTCTTTAAGGCTCAGGTCTCACTCTGAGTGTTTTCTGTCTGTGACCAAGACTAACTCCGGAAGGAAAGGACTGCTTCGTTTCCTCATGACCTCCTCCTGAGAGGCTGTGGGGTTTGAAAGGGAATAGCCCCTATAGTCTCGTGGGGAGGGGCACTATTGGGAGACGTGGCCTTTGAGTGGGTGTGCTCCTGTTAGAGGAAATGTATTACTGGAGTGGGCTTTGGAGTTTCAGAAGCCCAAACCAGGCCGGGATTTTACTCGTTCTTCCTGCTTCCTGCAGATTTGGGTGTAGAGCTCTCAGCTCCTCTCCAGCACCGCGTCTGCCTGCATGCCGCCATGCTTCCCGCCACGATGACAACAGACTAAAACTTAAACGCTTTCCTTTATAAGAGTTGTCACGGCCGTGGTGTCTCTTCACAGCAGTACAAATAAGACACTGATCATGATGCCCTAACGTATAAAATGCACACTGTAACAAAACGGGAAATCCATGAGGAGCAGGCCAATAAGCAGCCCCCTGCAGGGTCTCTCTATCAGGCCCTGCCCTCACTGCTTTTGATGAAGAGCTTTTATATGGAGCTGGGAGTGAAATAAACCTATTCCTCCCCAAGCTGCTTTTGGATCTTCACATTTGCTGTTCATCACAGCAATAGTAACCCTAAGTCGCACACTAAGGAAACGCCAGAGAAGGACAGCATGAAGTCTACGTAGAAAATCTCGTTTGGGGAGGTGAGACAGGCTTCGGCAGGCAGGAGGAAGGCAGTGAGGAGCCGTGACACTTCTGTCATCTCCCCCTGTGGTGGGCAGACGGTGTGAGGTGGCCTTCTTCCCTCCGACACGGACGATGACGGGTTAGAGGGAGAAGAGCTGGATTTGGTGCTGTCTTTTCAGGAGCACCGGCTGACCAGTGTGCATGGGTTGACTGCAACTGACTGCGCTTGAGTCCAGACTGGGCAACACGGTTCACACACATTCAGCTTTGACAGCCATTCCGACCTAGACATTTGACCCATGTCTTGAGTGTGTGCCCAGCGGAGCCTCACGAGGCCCTGGGAGAGGGTTCCCTTTTCCTCTCCCACTGCAGGAATGCTGAGTGTGGAACAAGATGGCCAACAAGGCCAAGATCTTTCTCAAATTAAATGTGTGTGTAAGTCTGTCTCTCTCTGTGTGTATGAGTATGTGTCTGCAACTCTCCAGTGCAGTGCAGGCAGGCTGCATCACTAGAGCAACGGCCTATGCTGACTACAGGATGAGACTCTGCTACAGAATACAAAGCAAAACCAACTCAGAAAGTGGAACGCATCAGAAAATGGAAACTGAAGAAGCTTTCCAGAAGTTACAGGGGTAGAAAATGGCAAAGCCAGTATCAGACCCCGGAATCCATACGTTTAACATAAAGTCCATCCAAATAACGACTTCCCACTTCCTGGAAGCACACCAGTCAGGTGACAGGCTGCCTCCTGGTGAGGTAAGGGAGTCCCATACCCTGAGAAGCTCAATGTGGGGAGTTGTGAATGGGAGAAACTTGTGCACAGTTTTCAGGGCCCACAACAGTTTGAGTGCTCTCCTTACTGCGTGCCAGGTAGAGCCAGCTGTGAGCTCCGACTTCTCCAGCAGGACCACATCTTTCATCCCTGCCTTGGCCAGATGATAAGCCAGACTCACGCCCACACAGCCTCCTCCAATGACCACGGTCTCTGCTTTGTCCTTCCATTCTGGGGGTGAGGATGGGCTTTCCTGTCTGGAAGAGAGTGTTATTAACCATGATGACTCACATGAAGATAGCAGGTTCCCTCTCCTGCTTGTCTCTGGAACCTCACACCCACAGGCTTCAATTTGAACTTAGAAACCTGGGCCATCTGAATCTTGACTGGGCGACCTATACCAAACACAGCTAAAGGAAATGAACAGTATCAGGTGGAAGCGGCCGTTTCTTTCTCAATCTAGACATCATTTTCCTCATTTGAAAAGCACACTCTGGAGCTGGTGCTCTGCTGGTAACATGTTTGCTGTGCAAGCCCGAGGGCCTGAGTTTGATGCCAAGAATCAAACAAAGCTGGGCATGATAGCTCCCACGGGTAATCTCAGCACCGGTGAAGCAGAGACAAGAGAATCTTTTGTCTTGCTAGCTAGCCTTCCTGGCCTAATCAGTGAGAGACTCTGACTCAAAAAACAATTTGGAGAGCAATTGAACAAGGCATCCAACATCTGGTCTGCACGTGCCTGTGCTCCAACACACTCTCTCTATGTAGTTTGGCACCTCTGAATCCTCTGCTCTCCAGTGCTTTCCAGGCTAAAGAGAGATGGATGGAAGCATCCTCTCTCAGCTGTCATCAGTTTGAGGATGACCTTCCCAACTGCACGGTGAGACTTTTGAAGTCAGGGACAATAAAATATTCATCATTAATCTCAGCTCCCTCCTGATGCCCACATCCAGTATGTATGTCCAGTGAATACATCTGATTTCAGCCCTCCACTGGCATTCCTTTCCTACACAAGTGCCTACATGATGGCATTCTAGCATTGGCAGGGCTCTGAGGTAGGGTAGTGCTCTTCTTTGTCATTGCCACATTTCCTTCTTTATTAAACTTCCTGTGTTCTTGCTGTGCATGGGGCTGAACACACAGGGCCTTAGAGCTCTGAAGCTTACAGCAGACCCAGGAGAGTGAACAAGCAAAACTAAAACTGTGGGCACTGCAGCAGTGAAGCTCTCTGGGGCAGGGGGGGAGTTACAGGAACATCCATTAACAGGAAAGAATAGCAACACATGAGGAAGAGTGAAGCAGGCAGGTTGGGACAGGAAGGTTCTCGGGCTTTGGGGGCACTCAGCGCAGGGAGGGCCAGGCTCTGAAAGGCCTCTGAGGCTGCGTGTGGAGGAGCCTGAACAGTCTGGCTCTCCTTAACACAAAGGACGTTCAGTAAATGCTGTGAAACGTGGTTGAAGAAGGTGATTTAAAAAAGATTTATTATGTGTACAGTATTCCACCTCTATGTGTGTGTACAGTAGCCCACCTCTGTGTGTGTGTACAGTATTCCACCTCTATGTATGCCTGCAGGTCTCGTTACAGATGGTTGGGAGCCACCGTGCGGTTGCTGGGAATTGAACTCAGGACCTCTGGAAGAGCACTCAGTCAGAGCTCTTAACCTCAGCCATCTCTCCACACCAAGAATGTGATTTGTTAATTGCTTAGTTCTTACATTGTCCCCTTATTACCAATCTCTTTATTCCATTAGTGTCTAATATAGAAAGTCACAGAATGAGTTAATAAGAATTCTGGGAAGATTCTCCATGCTATATTTGGTGACACCAAATCCAAAAGTTGTCATCTTAAGTATAAGGATTGTTGTTTTGAGTGTTTATTTTTGTTTTGTTTTTCAAGACAAGGTTTTTCTGTATAGCACTGGCCGTCCTGGAACTCACTGTGTAGACTAGGCTGGTATTAAACTCAGAGATCCAGCTGGGCTGTGGTGGTGAGGCAGAGGCAGGTAGATCTCTGTGAGTTTGAAGCCAGCCTGGTCTACAAAGCAAGTCCAAGACAGCTAGGACTACACAGAAACCCTGTCTCACAGAACCTAAATAAACAAATAAGAATAAACTTAGAGATCTACCTACCTCTGCCTCCCTGGGATTACAGGCATGAGCAACCAGCACAGGCTTATGAATATATTTTAAATTGAGAAAAAATGTAGGCAGGGACCTTTCCTCAAACTGACATTGAAGAGTTTAAGTTAGCCTGGTTAGCCTGAGTATAACTCCATTTTGAAATAAAGATCTTGACTGGGAGCTGAATTCAGGTACCAGGAAATATCACAAAATGTGCACCTGGCAGAAAACAAAGTTAACCCTCCTAGCAATAGCCTCCAGGAAATATAACAGAATAAATGCTTCATAGAAAATAGAGACAAACTCCCTGGCAATAATCAATGAGAATCAGTTGGGAATCAGGTGGGAAAATTCTCCCCAATGTTTCAGATATGGTTTAGAAAAATAGCCATTGTAATTATATGTTTTACCCATTGCGATTACATGCCTTAACCATTGTGATTGTGTGCCTCAGGAAAGGTCACCCCGCCCTGCTAAACTTCACCCAATTCTGTAATGCAACGCTTGGGCCCCCTGCTTGCTGCCATGGAAACCCCCTGCTCACAGACTTTCCCTTTAAAAATCCTGTTCACTCAGAGCTTGAGGTCCCACTTCTCTACTGCTGTGTCTGTGACTTGGGTCCCGAGTTCGATCGCTCTCGTAATAAAGCTCTTGCTGTTGCATCGCGTCGCCTCCTGGTGGGTCCCAGTGAACCTGGCATTACAACATGACAGTAACTGCTGTATCTGTCGTAGTACACCTTATTTGGGAAAAGGCAATATGTTTGTCTGATGAAGATCAAGTTGTTGAGTGTCTTGCTGTCTAAATTCTAACCTGCCTTCAGAGTTTGTCAGACAAAACTCACATATTCTGCACAGGTTTAGCAACTTGAGGTGTGACTTTGTATTCATACACACAATTCAAAGTGACAGGAAAGTTGCAAACTTGTAGAAAGAACTCTCAGAATTCTCTCTTTTTCGTTGTTGCTTTGCTTTTGACACAGTCTCACTGAGTATCTCACACAGCTAAGATGGTCTGAGGTTGATATTGTCTTGCCTCATTCTCCCCAGTGCTGGCATTTCAGGCTTTTGCCACCTGTCTTACAGTTTTAAACTAGTCTGTCTTACAGTTCTTAGAAGAGAAATGTCATTTGTGATCTCTCTCAATATATGCATTATGTGTAATATATGCATATATATCATATGCATATCATATACACACTCACACTTACATAATAGTGAATAAAGACTTTAATGTTCTACAGTATTTGAATAGGCAGTTTCAAGCACATTCACCAATGATCCACGCCTTTCTATTTCCTTCCATATTAGGTGCAGTGTACCAGCTCTGATGCCTATAGCTTACAGATCTCTCCGTGTGCTCCTCACTCACTCGTAGCTTATGGCTCTCCTGTGAGCCTGCTGGGGCAGTATTACCATTCTACCTTTGTTGATGAGGAAACTGCTTAACAGGCAGTTGCTGTATCTGATGGAGCACACCACAGGCATCATGTAAAAATCTGTTGATGCAGGGATGGCTGGATGCAACTCAACAAGTGCTCGTTGAGTGAGTCTGTGACCAGAAACCCCATCTTGCCACCATGGATGATGTCAGGAATGACATCAGGACAGAAATGTCAAAGATGCTGCCAGGCTTTGTTTACAGACAGACAGACAGGCACTACAGGAAAATCACTTCTCTCTTGAGATTTCACAACCCAACTCTGGGAGCCAAGGAAGATGTGGGAAACAAGTACCCAGCATAGGGGTATCTCACAGGAACTCCGCTGTATTTGGGGCAGTTTGTTGCTGTCTTTTAATCTTTCATCAAAACAAGCTAAACAAATCATTTAAATTTTATTAAAGAACGATTTAAAACAAAAAACAGTATTTGCCCAAACGTGCATAAAAATATCAGATTTTTATTTATCAGATTTAATACCATGTTCTCCATGATAACAACCAACCAGAAGCAGTCTAATTGATAATGAGTAGGCTGCTTACTTATATTATAGAATATTGATAAGATGAAAAATTATGCAGCCATTAAAAAGAATAAGGCAAATCAATAAGCCCTGGTATAGAATAATCTCGAAGACATATTAATCATTAAAAACAAAACAATGATAACAACCACCATCAAGGTCGGAGGGGACCAGAGACAAGAGCATCCAGCTCTTTGAGCACAGTAGACTCTTAGAGACCTATACACACTGCTCCCCACTGACTGGCCAGGGTAATGGGGCCAGAGATAAAGCCTAGTTTTACCTGGTAATTAGCAGGTAATTCCGGGAGAATCCTAGCCCGTTCCTGGGAGCCAGGGAGCCTGCCTGGAATTCCCTTCCTAACCTGCGGGCAGAGAGCACTCACCCTTCCCGGAGGCCCGCGGCGAGCCTCCTCCGTGGAGAGCCCGGCAGCACAGGGCTCCTCCAGCGCAGCGCGCCCAGGCGGAGCATGGCGGAGACAGACGGACCGCGGCCCTGGGCTGGAGGGTGCCTGGGCTGGGGTGGAGGTGGGAGTGGGGGTGAGTCCTCCCCTGGAGGGGCGGGCTCCCGCAGCGCGGCGTTTCCGGGACCGCTGCCACTGGGACCTGCGCCTGCACCTTAGCGGCAGCATGGCAGCAGCCGGAGGCCAGCGGGTCAAGAAGGTGAGTGTCCGGCAGGGCTTCTCCCCTTCTTTGAGGAGTTCAAACCCCACCTCAACTACTGGCCAAACCTAGTCTTAGCACGACAGAGGGACCGGTGGCCTGGCCCAGAGCCTCAGTTTACCGGATCGCAGGTGGGTTAGCATTCTTAAAGCCCTCAACCAACCCGGAGTTTCTGCATTTGCTGGTGTTCCCGGTCTGCAGTCTGCGGGCGAGGAAAGTGAGGCCCGTAGTGTCCGTGGTCACAGAAGAGGGATCTGAGGTCAAGCTCTTGGACTCAGAGAACCCTCATTTTTCTCGCTTGAGAGAGTGCACATGGAAGCTCCTTGGAGGTTCCCCTGCGGGTGTTCCTGTCAGTTTCCCTAAGGTTTTGGAAGTGCGGCAACCTGTCCTGTGTGAAGAAAGGACACTGTGCAGCTCACAAGGTTGGGTGTGGGGGCCGCCTCTGTTGCCTGCAGCAGACACTCTCACATCTGGCCCTTTCTCCATGGCAGCATCCCACAGCACTGAGGACACTTGAGAGCAAGGGGTAGCCAAACAAGCAGAAAGGCGTGAACTTGGAGAAGGGGCCTCCCAGGACCACCTCCCCCCCTCCCGGGAACAGCTCACCAGGACACATAGTTTAGAGTTCTGGGGGCAGGTAGAGGTAGGAAGCATGCACCTCTGCTTTACAAATGCTAAGAAACTGGAAGCAGAGGCGATCCAAAGAGTGAAGTCCAGGTTCAGTCTCCTGCCAAGTTGTTAGTCAGCCATTAACAGTTCCAAGTGAGAGAGGAGTGAGAGGCTACACATCACAGACCCGCCCTAACAGTGCAACAGTGATTACAGCCACACCAGCAGAGGGCCTGTCCAGTCAGGGTCTTAAAAGATGGGTTTTTGTTGTTGTTGTTTGTTACTGTTTTTGTTGTTGGTTGTTTGGTTTTTGAGTGATGCTTCTTCTTAGGACAATAGCTAAAATGTAGGAAGGAAATGAGATGAATAAAGAGACTCCTTTTAAAGGTGAAGAACACACTGTGCTGACCTTGTACTGACCTTCTGTAGTGCTGTGTTCCTTTTTTACAATTCACTTTTAACAATTAATTTTACTACATTTATGTATGCATTCATTTATTGTGTATGTCTATGGTCATGTACATCCAAGGTTGCACCTGTAGAGGTCAAAGGACAACTTGTAGAAATTGGTTCTCCCTTCTAACAATTGGGACCAAGGGTTTGAACTCTGTTGGCCATCACACTCGGTCGTAATGCTTGGCAGCAAGCACCCTTAATTAATAAATCATCTTGCTAGCCCATAACACACTTTTTAATTTTAATTTTACAAGAGTGTTAATTTTACAAGAGGTCTCACCCTGTAGCCTTGCATGGCCTGAAACTCTCTGAAGGCAGGCCAGCCTCAAACTTGCAGAGACCAGCTGCCTCAGCCTCCCAAGTGCTGGGATTAAAGGCTGTACTCCTAGCTATTCATGTTTTTAAAAGGTGTTAGGGGGCAAGTGTGATGACGCATGCCATTAATCCCAGCCCTCAAGCAGCCAAGGCAGATAGATCTTCCAGTTTGAGGCTAACCTGGTTTACATAGTAAGTTCCAGGCTACCCAGGGCTACATAGTAAGACCCTGTCTCAAACAAACAAACAAGAAGGTTATGAAAACATTCTGTTCCCATTCCTCTGGGGTCCCTGCTTCTGAACCAGCACAGCTATTGCATGCTGGACCCTGTTAAGTATCCCTGGAAGTGAAGTAGGGTCTATCTCTCCTCAGCGCCTGCTGTTGTGCAATTGAACAGCTGATGCCTCCACCCCATTCCCCAAAGCTGCCCTGCCAGAGAAGCTGGGCAGATAGGTGTTTTGAGGAGACTGACTCTGTGTCAGACAAATGGCCTCCGCTAGGATCAACAGCCTCATCCTGAGCCCAGACCATAAACCCAGAAGTGCTGGGGTTGGTATAGTCAAAACAGAGGTAGAAAGGAACTCTGAGCCCACACTATCTGATCATCAGGTACACTGCCAAACATGGAGAGTGAATGAGAAGGCAAGACGGCTGCAGGTGAATCTATGTTCTCTGCATTTGAGTCTCCCTGTCCTTGTCACCTGAAGCTATCATTAGAATTAAGACAAGGAGGGGTGGTCTACAGGCCGCTCTGGGTTCAGATATCCATAATTAACTATTTTAATGACAATGAAGAAAATGGAGAATTTAAAATGTTGGGGAAGTACTTAGGAGGTGGTTCAGCAGTTAAAGAGTCCTTGCTGCTCTTCCAGAGGACCTGAGTTCAGTTTCCAGCCCAAATGTTAGGTGCCTTACAACCACCTGAATTCAGTTCCATGAGATCTGATGCCCTCTGGCCTTGTAGGTCACTGCACACACATGCCCACAAACATGTACACACACAAATAAAATTTAATATAAATCTTTAAAGAAAATATTGGACAAACTTCCAGATAAGAAATGAAAATGTCAGACCTTCTATTCTGTCTCACAAAGACACAGTCAAAAATCTGCATGACTTTTTTTTTTGTTAAGCCTGCCACTTTATTATTATTATTATTAAAGACTGTTTGGTTTTGCTTCTCAGGACACAGATTCTATCACTTATGATAGAACATCTGATGTTTTCAGAACTATTCAGAACCTCTCCTTTATTAGATGCTGGGAGAGGTGGGAGGATAGTGACAAATAAACTATGTCACCTGCCCCTACACATCTTACCATCAAAGTGAAACACGCAAGTGACCAGACAGTGTTGGACAGGTCGACCCATAGGATGAAGATGCTGAAGTTGTCAGCAATAAGGAAAGGACAATCAGATAAGAGGTACAATAAGATCAGTCAATAATCCAGTGGCCGTAACAACAGGGAAAAGAAAGAGACACGAGTTGCAAGACTGGTGCAAGAAGAAGAGGCCTAAGTTAGGTCACTGGAGTAATGGCTTCCCCTTAAGGACTGTTTGATGTGAGCTATTAAATTTGATTCTCAAATTGGTTAACACAAGGAAATGGCTTGCATCTCTCGCCTAACAAGATGACCCATGTGTGCCTGCTGTTGCTACTATAGGTTGTCATGAAAAACTACATAACCGCTTGGTTCCACCTTACATTCAGTGCAGCTGAGAGCGGCTTACAAAATGGCTTCCATTTGTCGCATTAGCCAGTGGTGCGATAGGGCCACGCTCAACAGCCACGGAACATATGAATTTGGAAGTTTGTTTAAATTGCAGATATTGTGCCCCCAAATCCTAATACATTAGCAAAGAAGAGAGGGCATGAGAAACTGAAATGACTATCCGGTTAATCAATACTTTCAGGATAGTTTAACCCAGAAAATATTAACTGAAAAAAAAAGTATCCATAACTCATTGACTGCACAAACTAGGTATTTAGATTGACCAGGAATGTCTTTCTGAAAGGCTCTTAGACATAATTTCAGCAGAACAACTGCCTGAAGAAAACAGGTCACTATTCCTAAAATTAGAAAAGAAATTTGAAAAGAAAAAGATGTGGTGTGGAGAGAGCCTGGTGAGTGTTTGTTCTCTCCACAGGGGATTTTGGAGCGCCTGGACAGCGGGAAGGTTGTGGTGGGGGATGGCAGCTTCCTCCTCACTCTGGAGAAGAGAGGCTTCGTGAAGGCTGGGCTCTGGACTCCAGAAGCAGTAGTAGAGCATCCAAGCGCCGGTGAGTGCTCACTTCACCCAGGGTGTGTATGCAAGTAACAGTTAGCTTGGACATCAATGAGAGAAAAATCAAGGACCAATAGCAAGCATTTCTAAGAACTGTTTCTCTTGCAAAACTGCCAAGAGGTGGAGGCCACATCAGGGTGTGGACTGAAGCACAAGGAAATTATCTGTTTCCTCCTCTATTTCTCTCTCTGTCTTTCCAATCATATCTTCTTGAACAAGCATTGTGAAAGATATACAGCTCAATATTTATTCCTTGACTATTTCCCTGTAGCTAAGAGTTTCCTTAAGTTAGCAAAAATCAACAGTGGCTTTGGACTCATCCTGCTGATGGTTAGACTAATCCTGTGCATGGTAGATAACAATCATGACCACAGTGATAGTGACTGATAGCCACCACCAGCTTAATGATGCAGACAGCCAGGCCAAGGGAACACTAGTGCAAAGAAAGGAACAGCCTCACTTCATCTTCCTGATGTGCTAAAAATAAAAACAAACGAGTTGGAAATAGAAACCATTGTGATTTGATTGGAGACATCACATGGGTGCTTTAACTCTACTTGGCTTTGTTGATTTTCCTTGCTCTCCTACGGCAGGGGAAATAAAACCAAAGAATGCAATGGGAGATGGAGATACACACTGGCAAGCACAGCGCCTGAGTCAACCTGATTTCATGCATGTGGGCATAATGCAATGCAAAGATGGCCTCCTTGCTTGATTCTTCCCCAGACCAGCTGTGGGACCCTAGACATGTTCCTTGACTTCACTGAGAATCTGCTCCTTTGTCTGCCACTTGGGGCAGGGGTCGGGGGGGCGGACCAGTTGTGAGGACAGATAGGTTTACCCCCATGAGCTGCCCAGGCATCATTAGAGCTCTGTGGCCATTGCTGCTGTTCCCCCAGATTGCTTAGACACCCACTTTTCATGGAGAACAGAATAGTTTTGCTTCTTAGGAAATTGGTGCCTCTTAGGAATTATTCACTTTGTTCTTATTTTGGGGCAATATTTCAGATAAATGGAAAATGTTGAATTAACCAGGAGAAGGTAATGGTGGGGTAAAGATATAGTGAAGGGGGGCTTTTTTTTCCTTTCCTTTTTTTTTTTTTTTTGGACAGGGTCTCATGCATCCTAGGTTGGCCTCAAGCTAGCTATGTAGCTGAGGGTGACCTCAAACTTCTGATCTTTCAGCCTCCACCTGAGAGCTAAGACTACAGGCGTGAGCTACCACACCTGCTTTACCAGGTGCAGAGGATCAAGGCCAGGACATTGTGCATGCTAATGAAATATTCTACCAACTGAGCTACATCTCCAGCCACAGAGGGTTGACTTTCTGAGTCACGAGGGGCAACAGGGCTGCTTGCCACATGACTCTCACACTTGCTGTTAAACCAGCCTGCTGTGGGTATCAGGCACAGGCCCTTTGTGTGAGCTTCTTCACTCTTTCCACATTGGCAATAAGCCAGCAGCATCCTTCATACATTGCTGTGTGAATAAACTCTAAAAAAGGATGAGGGGACATGGACCAGTCTCTGCATGGAACATACTTGAGGGCCATCAGCAGGACCCTGTGGGATGCTCCATAGTGCAAGCTGTCCTGTCACAACACTGACTTTAACCTGTATCTTTATCAGTTCTAGGTTTGGAATCGGGTCTGGTGGGGAGGGAAGGAGAGGGCACTGCTACTGAGAATATAAGCTTCCGGAATTCTATTTTGTAATTGCAATTTCAACGGCTCGGCAGTCCGTCAGCTTCACAGAGAATTCCTGAGAGCGGGAGCTGATGTCTTGCAGACCTTCACCTTTTCTGCCACTGAGGACAATATGGAAAGCAAGGTATCTGGGACGTGGATGGGGATCAGCTGCCTGGAGCAGAGCCTTCTCATGGTTGGTGGGGAAACTGGCCTTCTGTGCTATTGTACTTTGTAAACAGATAACATCCAGCTCCAGTGACTTCATCATTCCACAGACATACGTGTGAAACACGATATTGTCAGTTTAGGTGGAAGATGACAGAACAGGCTGTTGGAAGGGTAAGGAATGCTTTCAGAGGTATTTTATGGAAAAGAAACATTTGACTAATTTTTTAACCTTCTCAGTCTATATTGTTCTTCCTCGTTCTGTATTGTTTTTCTGGAGACAGAGAGGCCCTTGGGAACTTAGCACTGATCTACAAATGACAAAAATCAAACTTGATACCCAACTTTGCTGTCTGTGTGACCTCATGTAAGACCATCCCTGCATGGCACACTGGCCTTAACTCTGGAAAAAGATAATAAATAGTGCTATGTTCAGAGCTATCAGGAAGAACAGATGGAATGAAGGAAGAGGAAACATTTGCAAAGCCAGATGATAAGTGACTGTTCTGGATGCTCATGTTCATTTGCAAAAAACTACATTTAGTGGGAATCAGTGTGTGCTGTGTGTACGCTTATATTCATGAACTATAATTATGGTGTTCTCTATACTAAGTAGAAATATGACAGAAAGGTTTAGACTGTCTTCTGAAGAGGCTAATGATCTGTAGAGGGAAACAAATAAGAGTTATTAAAATCCAATGTGGTGGGACTGAAGCGTGGTTCAATGGTTAAGAGCACTTGTTGCTCTTCCAGAGGACCCAGATTCAATTCCAGCTACCTACATGGCAACTCACAACTGTCTGTAATGCCAATCCCTGGGGATCTGATACCCTCTTCAGGCCTCCAAAAGCATCAGGCACACATATGGTACGCAGACATACAAGCAGGCAACATACCCATATACATCATCATCATCATCATCATAAGAATAAAAACAACAGGAAGTAAGCCATTACATCTCATAATTAGTCTAAATTTATGTTTAAATATCCAGTGTTTATAGTAACAATAATGGAAATTTAAAGTCACTGGTGAGTAGGCTGAGGAGATGGCTCAGTGAATACTATACTTGCTAAAGAAGCACAAAGATTGAGTTTGGATCCCCAGAACCCATGTAAAAGCCAAGTGCATTTGATGCACATGGGTCTGTGTCCCCATCACCAAGGGTGGGGTGGACAGAGGAAGACAGATCTCTGGAGCTCTTTGGCCAGTCAATCTAGCGAAACCCATGAGATCACGACTTAGCGGAAGACCCTTTCTCAAAAATTAACATGGAGAGCAAAATTAACATGGAGAGCAACCTGGTATTGACTTCTGGCTTCCACAAGCACATACCCGACTCTACACACACACACACACACACACACACAGCAGTCACTGGTAACATAAGAGGTTACACTCAGTTCTTCTTGAATTGCAGTTTGCTGGATTGACCTGCCCACTGCACCCTTTCTGACTTGTTTTACTTTACACTTACAACACCAGGCTCGTGTTTCTTCTCTTGCTCTCAGTGGGAAGATGTAAATGCAGCTGCCTGTGACCTGGCCAGGGAGGTGGCTGAAGAAGGGAATGCTTTGGTGGCAGGAGCCATCTGTCAGACATCACTGTACAAATACCACAAGGATGAAACTAGAATCAAAAACCTTTTTCGAGGGCAGCTTGAAGTTTTTGCCAGGAAAAATGTGGACTTCTTGATTGCAGAGGTAAGGCTGGTCCTAGAGGAACGGGAGCTACTCTATGCCCTCATTTCCTCCATGTGGATGGAAAGAGGTTTAGGCTATCACACTATGGTCCAGGCAACACTCTGCCATCTGCATGCTGGGCTCTCTGTGAGGCAAGAGAGAGACTCACAGCATGCCTTACTGTGGGGTTTGCTTTCTGAGGTTTAAGGGGGCCATAGAACACGAGATGAGAAAGAGGACAGTGGCTTACCATACACCACCTCCCACAAGAGAGACCAGCCTGAAGCATGCTGGGGAGAGAGGGCTACAAACAGTTGGGTAGCCAACTCTCTTGCAGGTAGATGGCTGCTCGGGTTTACCCAGTGGTCACCAGCAAGACTCAGCACTGGGTAATTACTGCCTTCTCTGTCCTGGCCTTCCTCACTGCCTCTCTGCTTCTCCTCAACCTATCACATGTGGATGGCCTTTTAGGTCAGGTTTTGGTTGTTATCGTTGCTGAGATACAAACCTGAGAAAATCAACTTAAGAAGAAAAGAATGACTTGGGCTCATGGCTTTTGGGGGTTCAGTTTTTGGCCAGCTGGCTCTGGGTCATCTGACTCTGTTCTGGGCCTATAGCTGGACAGAGCATGATGGAAGGAAGGTGTGGCAGGGTAAGGTTTGGCAACCAGGAAATAGAGGGGGCAAAAGGAAGAAGCCAGGACAACATGGTCTTCAAAGAGGCACACCCAGTCCCTTCCACAAGACCCCACCTCCTCCTCCTTCCCGAGATGCTGTCAGAATATGAATCCACCCATATCTAACAGCATTGATGTAGTCAGAGCCCCTCATGTCCAATCCCGTTTCAGTCTTGGCTCTACCACCTGAGTTCCAAACCTTCACGACATAAACCTATTGGGGGATGTTCGGTATCTGAGCCACAGCAACTGGCTCCGACTGGTCATGAAGGACACTCTCCCTTCTTGTCCCCATTTCCCAATGCAGTTGTTCCTGCCTGGGGTCAAGCCCTCAACTTTGGTCTTTGAACGACAACAAAAAAGCTGTCCAACTACTATTTCTCTATCACAATGTCTGCACTGTCTGCTAATATAAACCATCTTAAGGCCCGGGCTGCCTGCTCCTCCTGGCAGATTCTAGGAACACTGCCCTAGGTGTTCTTTAGATGTAGGGGAGTTGGGTAGAAATATCACTACTGTTTTCAGAGCCTGCCTTGATCATCTTTCTCATTCCTCAGTATGACTTCTGTAGAATTTCTGTCAGAATTAAGAATGGAGAAACAAGCCAGGTATGGTAGTTTCCTTTAATCCCATCACTTGGGAAGCAGACACAGGTAGATCTCTGAGTCTGAGGCCAGCCTGGTCTGTTGAGTGAGTTCCAGGACAGCCAAGACTACACAGAGAAACAAGGCTACACAAAACAAAAAGAGTAAAGAAGCAAGAAAATGGGAGATTGCTGCTGGCTCTTGTCCAGTTACTTTAGGCCACCCTTTCAATTGTGACACTGAAGGAGTTTCACGGGAAGCACCCCTAGCCCTGACCTAGGTTTGCCAGACAAATAGCTCTAGCCACCATCTGCAAGGAGACCCAGTGGTTCCAGCTCATGCTTATGCTCAGTTTAACCTTCTGAGAGCATCTCCTCACTTTCCTCTTCCTGCTTTATGGGATGCCTAAGGTACATAACCAGAACGCTGTAAAAACACTGACGTATAATGCACAATAAAATACATCTTTCCGAGCTAACCCCAGGTCCATAAAATCAGGTCCCTGAATCAGTAAGGAAACTGTGTATTCCTAGGTGGCTCTGTGGTGCAGAGGACAGCACTTTGGGCTTCTGGTGACAAAAATGTTCATTCCTTCACATAACTATTTATTAAAATAGTTATTTGAAATAGTTATTCCAAATACATAACTATTTCTTAAAAACAATCTTTAAGTGGTATGATCTTTCTTTTATTAACAGTCAGTATGTCACCAAATACTGATCCCCAAATAAAATTCCAGACTGAAGGAATTGAAATGTTTACTCAGAAAGTTACTTTTTGCATAATCTGTTAGAGACACATTCCTCAGTAAGCTGTATTACACAATATATATTGGGTAACAGTTTCACAGCATTTGTACTGTAACATTCAAGAGTCTACTTTGAGGCCAATTTTATAAAGTGCTGTATCTCCTAGTATTTTGAGCATGTGAAAGAAGCTGTGTGGGCTGTGGAAGTCTTGAAAGAAGTGGGGAAACCTGTGGCTGTGACCATGTGCATCGGCCCGGACGGGGACATGCATGGTGTGACCCCTGGAGAATGTGCAGTGAAGCTGGCCTGGGCAGGTAAAGTGGCCCATGAAGAGATGGGCAATGCAGTGGCTGCTTCTGAAATGCAGCAAAACTTGCTTAATGTTGTCAGAAAAATCAAAGAACAAGAAGGAAATTTTCCTGTCTATAAATCTTAGTGTAGATAGTCTCTAATCTAGCTTCTAAGGTTATTTGATTGATTGATGACTGATTGATTTGAAATGAAATGTTATCACATATAATCAAGGTAGCCCAGGCCAGTGTTGAATTTGTGACTACCCTGTTCTCTGATGATGCAATTACAGGTATGTACCACAACCAGCTCAGCTTCTAACTGTTATGAAAAGAGCAAACAAATAAATACACCATACATTGTTTATATTAAGAACTATAGGTTCATTGTTGCCTTGCACAGGGGCGGCCATCATTGGAGTCAACTGTCGGTTTGGACCCTGGACCAGCTTGCAGAGCATGAAGCTCATGAAGGAGGGTCTCAGGGACTCAGGCCTGCAGGCTCACCTGATGGTACAGTGCCTCGGCTTCCACACACCTGACTGTGGCAAGGGAGGGTTTGTGGACCTTCCAGAATATCCCTTCGGTAAACTCATATAAAGTCCCGTACGTTTCTTACTGTGACTAAATTGGTTCAGTTTTATAATACAAGACCACATGAGAAAACAGAACAAAACCTTCAGCATTAACCAAACAGACACTATTTAAAGAGTGCATAATCTTTCTAGAATATGTAATAGTTTTTTTTTTTAACTGGGGTGGGGCTCCGGTGGAGGAAAAGCCCAACCAGCCAAGAATTAACCTGCGCTTTGAACATGGGGCTGCACTGGTTGCTTCTCTGCTTGTTTTCACCAAATACCCGAGGAGAAGCAACTTAAGGATGAAGTCCCTCGTGGAGGCAGAAGTGTTAGGAAGGGAGGGGCATGGCTATCAGACTTCAAGGCCTGCCCCAGGTGACCAATTTCCCCCAGCAAGATTCTATCTCTGAAGGTTTCACAACATTTCCAAATAGTCCACAGCTAGGGACCAAGTATTCAAACACATGACCGTTCACGTTCAAACAACAGAGGATGTGGTAAAAGAAATGTCAAAACCGTTGTATTACATGTATTACAGGCCTGGAGCCCAGAGTTGCGACCAGATGGGATATTCAAAAATACGCCAGAGAGGCCTTCAACCTGGGGGTCAGGTACATTGGCGGCTGCTGCGGGTTTGAGCCCTACCACATCAGGGCGATTGCGGAGGAGCTGGCCCCGGAAAGGGGGTTTTTGCCACCAGCTTCCGAAAAACACGGCAGCTGGGGAAGTGGTCTGGACATGCACACCAAACCCTGGATCAGAGCCAGGTGGGGTTGCTTTTAAGTTGCATTCATAATTCCGCTCTTACCTCGTTCTGTGGATTGCTGCAAACACGATGCATACCGCAGCAGAGCAAGGAAAGGTGCATAGAATGAAAGCAAGCTGTCCCTACCTCATCCCAGGGGAGGCTTGGTCTGCTCAGGCTCCTGCAACAAAATACCATCAACTAGGTGGCTTATAAACAACAGAAATTTGGGACCAGGAGTTGGGATGAGTGGTGGCCTGTACCTTTAATCAAAGCACTCATGAAACAAACACATACAGATTCTCAGGAAGTGCAGGCCTTATCTCTACATAGCAAGCTTCAGACCAGCCATAGCTACAAAATGAGACTCTATCTCAAAACAAAGAAAGAACCCCAGAGTTCTGAAGTCCAAAATCAAGATGCCAATAGATGCAGTATTTGATGAAGTTCTGCTTTTTCAAAGATAGTGAATTTTTGCTGGGGGTTCTCATAATAGAAAGATCAAGGCAAGCTCTTTGGAGCATCTTTGATAAGGTCGTTGATCCCATTCTCTAGGGCCCCACCCTTGTGATTCAGTGAACCCCAAAAGACCCAATCTGTGATCATATTGATTAGGTTTCAAAACACATTTATGTGTGTTTTGAGACAGGATTTCTTTGTGTAGCCTTGGATGTTCTAGATCTCTTTGTAAACCAGGGTGGCCAGGAACTCTCAGAGATCTGCTTGCCTCTGCCTTCTAGCTTCAAAATACATTTCATAGAAAAATTACACGTATTTATGAGTGCCATATGATGTTTTTATACATGTACACATTGGAAAATGTTCAAACCAGAATAAACCAACATGTTTATCTCCTCCAATAATTATTTCTTTGTGGTAAAACTATTCAAACCCCTTAGTCTAGCTTCCTTTATATATGTGTATATAATACATACTACATATAACTGTATTGTTCTGTAGTCACCCTATCATGTAGCTACATATGTTTTAATTCACCAATATGAAATACACTCTATAAAATAAAATTAGACTCTCTTCTGTTTCTCTCTTCTCTTCCTCTCTCTTCTACTTTTTGGGTAGTCTCTCCCCATCGTGTGCATGCTTGCATGTGTGCCCGTGAGCAGGAGCGTTCTGGTGCTTGTGGAACCACACAACAATCGCAGGTGTGGTTCTTCCTCGGGTGCCATCCACCTTAGTTTGCTGGCTAGTGAGCTGCAGCAGTTTCTGCCTCCTCCGTGCTGGGATCGCCGCACACACCACCACACCCGGCTTTTTATACTCAAGTCCTCATGTGTGCATGGCAAGCATTTTCTAGCTGAGTGAGTCCCCTGACCCCATTCTTCAGCTGCTTCAAGTTATACTAGTAACGTTTTTAACCATGTCCTATTCTGTAATCACAACTAAGTCTTCCAGGCATTATGTATAGGTTTCTTCTAAAAGTCTAAAGCTAGGGAAAGGCATTCACAATATTATTACAGCTGCTGTACAAGCCAGAGACACACTTCGTAAACCACCTGAAGGGGAATGTTTCTGGCGTCAAGGTCTGCTGGATTTTCCTCTCTTATATTTCATCAGTAGTCCAAATTCTTGCCAGACATAAATGAGCTTCATGATTGGACTGACATTCTTGGTGCTTGCATAACATTTGTCTTCTAGGAACTTCTCAATAACTTCCTTTTTCATTGTTGAGAATCATAGGCCTTCATCTTCTCCAAGGTCTTCGAGATTCTAAGCTATATTATATGTTATAGTTGCTTTCTCTCAGGGCCCTGAAAACCTAGTTTTGTTTTGGCTCCTATGTACCTGTACATTCTCTCTCTTTCTGTATCTCTCAATCCAGTGCCATCTTCTTTACATATTCTAGAAACAGGTCATGACTTGAGTTTCCTCCTCATGATCTCCTGCTTTCTCAACGATGTTATGTAGTAAATATACTTCTTTCTCCCTCTTAGTGAGATTTGAAGGCAAGAAATCATTGCCAAACCTTTCTATGGGTGTCTGTCAGAGAGGATGGTTTTTACATGTGTAACTCATAAAAATGTACTAAATGTAAATATAACCCAAAGGCAAAGAAAGGATGCTTTGGTGATGATTACAAGTTTAAATAAGTGAAAATAGCTTATTTTGGTTGCCATCACCTGTACATCCTTAAGAGTAATGAACCAATAAAATTGAAACATTAGTCTGAAGACCAAAGTACCTCCTGCATCCTAAACTTACAAACCTGCTAATGTCTGTAGAAAGTCATGATTCATGGAGGCCATTATAAGCCATGAATTCTGGCATTGCATTATAAAAAGTATTAGCTTTTCTCATAAATTTCCTAAGTAAAACGAGATACACTATAAGAGTACAATATTTAACAGTGGAGTCTGTGCCTAGGAACCCTGTACTCTTTTTTTTTTTAATGTTGTCAAAAAAAAACAAGGACCAAAAATCCTACAGAGTACAGAGTACAAAGGTCATTTGCACTCTGTTCTTGGTTACTTTATTGAAGAATTATTCTTTGTCTCATTATGTTTAAAAGTATTTCCACAAACTTTTCCAATCACAAAAATACTGAGTAGAGTTAGGAAGACTCTGCCGGATGTTTGAGGATAAACTGTAAATAATAATAATGATGATGATAAAAACTTCTCCTATAACCAAAATACATTGGTTCTGAAAAATGGCCGGAAGTCGAGTGGCCAATAAGATGGTAAAAGTATGGAAACAGGCCTGGGGAGATGGCTCGGTATGTTAACTGGTTTAAAAAAGGATGTAGTGAAGGCCTGAGCCCAGATGTGCAGAACCGAATAAAAAGCCAAGCGCAGCATCATACACTTGCAGCCCTGGTGCCCGGGAGACAGGCGGGTGCCTGAAGCTCACTGGCCACATAATGGAACTAAATTCATGAGCTTCACATTTTACAAAAAACAAAAACAAAACAACAAAACCTTGTCTCAAAAAATAAAGGACAGGACAACTGAGGGAAACAGATGACCTCATACACACACACACACACACACACACACACAAGCATGTATACATATATGTACACATATATACCACACACACAATTGTGAAAAAGCTACAACATGAATATAGAGTTCTAACTGTATGTTGAAACAAAAGTTTTACTTTAGTTTGATATCTCTGTCTCTCTTCCTTCCTTTGCTTTCAACATACAGAATTGGTCTCGTAAAATGAATTATGATCTTTTACTTAATGGTACATATTTTCCAAACCCAGGGCTAGACGGGAATACTGGGAGAATCTGCTGCCAGCTTCAGGAAGACCTTTCTGTCCTCCCCTATCAAAGCCGGATGCATAAGAAGCAATGAAAGAAAACTCTGAAGTGAGAAATGACGTCAAGCCCCATCTGGAACCTTCCTCGTTGCTGCCCTTAGCCTACGCTGTTCTTCCAGCTGCTGAGAGCATCGATGAGCTGCTGCTCCATCAGTGACACATCTCTCTGAGCATGCTCATCGATTCAGTGGAGCTGTGGAGGCACCTGGACCTGCCCCCACCCCACATACTCTCTGCCTAGTGATGTCACAGTGCATCCATTTGAAGGTCATCAGGCATGGCCAGAGTTGGCTCCCAGGGTGGAGTTGACATTCTCAAATAATCGGAAGTCAGCAAGAAGCAACCTTGGTGAATAATTCAGCTGTCTAAGCTAGGTGCTGAAGGGAGAGCAGTGCTCTGAACTAGCAATCAGTCAGTGTGCTTTTCTTAAGTCATTCTATTGTAGCTACAAACACAGTCTCCACAGAGGAGAGCCAAAGCTGTTGTGAGTGACGGCAGAAGTATTGAATAATCACAAAGCTTTGCTTTCAAAGATGTTTTTTTTTGTTTTGTTTTTTGGTTTTTTTTTTTGCGTTCAGGTCCTAGAATTTGTGAGTGCATCTTTATAATCGTACATAGCTAGATAATAAACTACTGACGCTCAAAGACCATATAGTATGCTTCTTACATTCTTCTCTATTTAGCATGGTGCTGAATATAATCACCAATGCTCAGTGAAATACTTGATTAAAGTAAAACCGACAAACCTTGGAAGACCTTTTTAGAAGTCAGAGTTCAAGTACAGCTCACTTCTTTGATTCACATTTATTTCTGGCATGGTATGCCCACTTTTCTCTTTTTCACTAAAATGCTGCAATGCATTACAATTCCTAAAATTCCAAGTCATTTTCCTCATATGGAATTTGAGTGGCTTAAATTTCACTGGCCTCCTTGGCCAATAATGATAACAAATGTGTTGCTTGCCGTGTGTTCTAGCCACGTGGTCATGGGGTTAAAGCTGAGATACTTCAGTTTTTGACATAGACGTTTACAGGGTAGAAACGGGCCTGGTGAGGCTAATGCACTCGCTGCGGACATTGGCTAAGCGCACGCTGCAGCTCTGAAACCTTCAGCCACTGATGTGTGCTGCCACGCCCACAGCTGTTGCCTTTCTTTTTCTTTTTCTAACGATGATTGAATTTGAGGTAATTAGCATTTCTACCTGCTTATATGTTTACCATGTCTTTGTGCCAAACACCTTCAAATTCCTTTCTTTGGTGCATCGTAAAATATAAAGTATGAAGTTTAATGTTGTTTTTATCAACTGCCTGGAGCCAGAATAAACCCTCAGGCCTGATGTGGTTGTTTCTGTAATGGTAACAGCCTGGGTTGTTATTCAGTGACTGTTACCTCTTAACAGAAGGACATCGGGTGCAGTTAGACATTGGAATATCTATAATCACTTCAAAACCCTTAGAGTCCTTGAGGGTGACCAATCTAAGCCACTGATCAAATGCTCAACAATTTTTGCAATCCTCTTCAGCTAGAACTCTAGAGCTTCCCTGCACCTCATGACCTCTAAAGATCACTTACTTCTTTTAAAGATACATCTCAATTTTAGAAAGTGACTCTGTAGTAACCAGAAATCTGCTCACTATAACCTTCACTTCTCAAAAAAACTTTCACAGTGTTTTTTTTAAAATTTAGATTGATCATCCTATAAAAAAAAGGTAAATCAGTTGAGACTCAAATTAACAAAGACTACCTTAGTTAGACCTTAAGAAAGTGTGAGGCCATCTGTCACCTTTCCAGGTTGACAGTCGTGACAGCTTCAAAAATGTAAAGTTCAGAATGTGAGCATCCCAGGAATGCCATGACGCTGCATGGAAAGAACCCATGCTCAGATGTAGCCAACTGGCAGCTCAGTCTCCATGTGGATCTCTGAGTAAGGGGAGGGAGCAGCCTCTGTCATGAACCCGGTTGATTACTCTTTGATCACTTGCCTCTAGTGATGTGTCACAAAAGAAGAGGATCCAGGCAGTCCTGACAGACTTGCTAAGCTATGGATAGAGGAAGAGAACTCCCACCAGGGAAAGGGGATGGGGATGGAGGGAGGGTGGGGCTGAGAGGAGTTGAGGGAGGAGGCTTCAATCAGGATAGATAATGAATACATTGTAAAATAATTTTTAAGTTAAAAAAAATAAAAGAAAAATGTGAACAGGGACAATAAGAAAATGAAGCTTAAAGAGATGCTCATAAGTAACAAGACAAGATGAGGGGTGGAGAGGAAGACTGCCCTGAGCAGCTAGTTGCTCATGCTCCCTAAATGAAGCTGCACAACCACTGGAAATTGGCTATGAAGGCTGTTGGATAAGCTGGTTGTGCGTGCTTTTTTGTTTGATGATGTGTAGTTGGAACATTATTGATAGAACAAAAGTCATCTCACGTAGTTAAACATGCAGGTCTTACTTTGGGTGTAGAGTTTCAGTGGCCTTGCCTAAGATGTTGGCAACACTAATGTTGATAAGGATTCCAAGAGATAAGCAGATATACCACAAAAGTTTGGGTGTTTTGGGTGCTTTGGTTTGAACACATGGCTTTGCACATGTTAAGTACTCTAACACTGAGCTACACCTCCAAGCCATGCATTAAATTTACAAAAAGCAAACAAACAAACAACAACAACAACAAAAAAAACCCCACTGTTTGGAGACAGAGCCTCATTGTAGTTCAGGCCAACCTTGAACTACTGATTCTTCTGCTTCAACTTTCTAAGAGTACAGATGTGTGAGCACACCTGGCTGCAAATATTTTTTAAAGGATTGATTTTCTATGTGAAGAGACTGAAAAACTTATATAGTGATAGGATCACAGTTTAAATAACAAAGAGCATATTAAGGGAAAGTATTTTAACTCCATAAAAAAAAAACTATCCCTCTAAACACATCCTGGAATTTCTCATAGCACTTTCTGTCCTATTCACCTTGTTCTCACAATACTAAACAACCCATTTAAGTAATTTGAAACATCAGAAAAGCAAAGATAAAAGCATTGTTCAGGTAGAAGAAATAGTTATACAAAACGACTATTCAAAAGAGAGTAAGATAGTTCAGTAATATGAGGATTAAATTTCTATATACAAAAGCCATTGCTCTTCTATAAATACTTGACAACTCCTTTAATAGTATAATAAAAATATTCATTTTACATTTTAGCAAAACAATTATCTAGGAAGAAAATTAACAGGAAGTATATAAGAGCTATTGAAGGAAATCAGGGAAATGCAGCTGCAGGATGGTGAATAAGGCTTCAGTAAATCCATGCACTTGCTCAAAGAAAGGTGCTGAGGTACTCTGAACGGATAAGCAACTGTCATAGGACCTAAAAATGCCATCAGCATTGAGGAAAAAGAGACATGCAAACTATCATGTTCATAGGGAACAGAACTACAGAAACAAGGGTAAAATTAGAAAAAAAAAAAAAAGAGTAGTAAGGTAAGTGTGGCCCTGTCAGACAATCACTGTGCATAACAGTGAGTAAAACCATGAGGCATGGGCTGGAGAAGACGGCCCAGTAGATAAGGGCACTCGTTCTTCCCGAGGACCTTAGGTTCCGTTCCTGGCGCCCATATGGAGGCGCACAACCATCTGTGAGTCCATTTCCGGGTGATCTGATGTCCTCTTCAGGCCTCTCTGAGCACAGGGCACGAAAGTGGTGCACAGACATACATGCATGTAAAACATGCATACACTTAAAAATAACAAGAATAAAGAATAAAATTAAATAAAAATACACAGGCTACCTGTGTTTTAAAGGAGTGGTAGAAAGCAGTGCACAATAAGGGAGCACTTCAAATCAGCAGGAGGAATTTCAAATTTCAAATCAGCATTTCAATTCAGCAGGCGACAACTGATCAACTGATCTGGCTCATGAATTCTCTCTCAATTTAAAGTTGATCAAAGTTTTAACCAAATTCCATGAAAAAAAAGCCATAAAAAACAAACAAACAAACAAACAAACAACTGGGGGTTGAATTTAGCTCAGTGGTTAGAGCACTTGCCTAGCAAGCACGAGGCCCTGGGTTCGATTCTCAGCTCTTAAAAAAAAGAGAGAGAAAAGCCTATTGCACAAAAATGTTTAAATGTATGCGTGCACACAAATCCTCTAGTCTAAACTATGGTAAGGGGAAATGGAGACAATGTGGTGGTTATCAGCAAGCACGCTTTCACGGATCTTGAGCTACTTTAGACCAACCTTTCTCCCATTCATGCTCACATTACAAGGGAGGTGCAACAATATTCAGGACTCCCTCTTTTGTTGGGTTTCATGAAGTGATATTAGAAGGAGACCCAGCTGGGACCCAATAGAACTGTTTGATCAGCACTGTCCCTTCTCCATGTTCACTGCATAGGAACATGCATACGTACAGCACAGGACACGGTCACCAGGATTCTTGGGGAGCACACACAGGGAAGAGATGACATGTCAGGACGGGATCTGCAGGCACTGATCCAGCACAAAGGCCGTCTCTTTTGGAGTCACATGCAGTCCCTAACAGAACTTGTGCAGCCCAAATGACTTCCATTCCTAGGTGGCAGGCTCTCTCCCTTTGAGCAACTTCTGGAGATCAGCTCTCCACTTGTGTCCTGCATGACCTGACACTTAAAGCACTCGTAACCTTTAAAGGTTTTGCTTTTCTCTTTTTCTACTAAATATTTTTTAGAAACAAAATATGCACACACACACACTTTTGATGTGTTATTTCTTTTTTTTCCTTATATAATTTCTTTATTTCAATGCCTCTATACTCTTTTTTAATTTTAATTTTTTCTTCACAATTTATTCATTATATATCCCAATTGAAGCCCCCCTCCCTCAGCCCCTCAGTCCCATACTCCCTCCCTCTTCCCCCCATCCCCTTATCCTAGTCCACTGAAAGGGGGGTTCTCCACTATTGCCATCTGCCCATAGCTTGTTAAGTCTCATCAGGACTGCCTGGATCCTTTTTCTCTGTGGCCTGGTAAGACCACATCATCAGGGGCGAGTGATCAAAGAGCAGTCAACTGAGTTCATGACAGAGGCAGTTCCTGCTCCCCTCACTCAGAGATCCACATGGAGACTGAGCTGCCAATCAACCACATCTGAGCAGGGGATTTGGTCCTCTCCATGCATGGTCCTCTGTTGGTACATCAGTCTCTGCCATTTCCATTCAATAAGGACATTTGCTCAATTATCTTCATAGCAGCTTTATTTGTAATAGCCAGAATCTGGAAACGACCTAGATGTCCCTCAGTGGAGGAATGGATACAGAAATTGTGGTACATCTACACAATAGAATACTACTCAGCTATTAAAAACAAGGAAATCATAAAGTTTGTAAGCAAATGGATGAAACTAGAAGAGATCATCCTGAGTGGGATAACCCAGAAACAGAAAGACAGGCATAGTATACACTTATAAACAGATATTAGCCGTATAATATAGGCCAGCCATCTACAGACCTAAAGAAGCTAAACACTAAGGAGGACCCTAGGGAGGATGCTTAAACCTCATTCAGAATGGCAAACAGGATGGACAGCAGAAGTGGTGGAAGAGAAGAAATAGGATGGGAGTCTACTATAGAGGGTCTTCGGAAAGGGTTCACCCAACAGGGGAATGAAGCAGATGCTGAGACTCAGGGCCAACCTTTGGGCAGAGCACAGGGAGTCTATAGAGGAAGAGAGGGGTGGGGATAGAGGGACATGGAGGGGACAGGAGCCCAACAAAACTAAAAGGTCTGAGCCCAGGGGGTCCTGCGGAGACTGATGTGTAATTTCTATGGGTTTACCATCAAAAGCAATGGGAAAATGAGATCATCTTTCCTTCATTGGAAGTGTGAAAAAAGCTTACTTTATGTCTTTCTGAAGTAAGGAAGACAATATATAATGAACAGTATATGTGTTGATATAAGGTTCCAAGTGCTAACACCCTGCCAAAAATATTTGCGTGTGTCAAATCAACTAACTGAGACTTTGCTGAATTTACAAATTAGAGCATATATTAACTCCACTAAGCACAGTAAAAGATAGCAAATAAGTGAGATGCCTTTTTCCCCCTACATGTGTTGACAAGATTAAGAAGTTAATGATTCTTTTTTTTTCTTCCTTGTTTGTTTGTTTGTTTTCAGACAGGGTTTCTCTGTGTAGCCTTGGCTATCCTGGACTTTCTTTGTAGACTAGACCGGCCTTGAACTCACAGCCTGCCTCTTTCTCCATGAGTGCTGGGATTATAGGTTGGCGCCACGGTGCCTGGCTGTTAATGATTCTTTATATTGATGAAGATGCAGGGGACCTGTACATACATACTATGTAGAAATGTAAACTATCATAAATCATTTAGAAAACAATTTTTCCACAACTACCAAAATTTCAAGTTGCCCATCCTTGTGTGCACAATTTCCTTACTAGGATGTAACCTACATTTTCATATGTGTCCAAAGGTGCATGTCTGGAAACCACCTAAATATCCAACAATAACACATAAGTTAGTGAAATCTCAAAATGTACATATACTGAAGTTTAGAATCACTGAAAAGGACACAGTAAAGCTGGAGAGGTGGCTGAGCTGGTGAAGGTAGTAGCCACCGAGCTTGATGACCCAAGTTTCATCTCTAGAAACCGCACCATAGAAAGAGAGAAAGAACAGCAAATTGACCTCTGATCACACATGTATGTGTGCACACATATGTGCTCACATGCAGAGAGGGAGGGGGTGAGGTGGACATGTTAGATCAGCATGCTGTTAAATAGAAGGTCATTCCTACATGTGTTAGATGAAAGCTTGTATCCTTGTGTGAGTAGAGACCATGCCTGGAAGGAGCATTTCCTTTCCTTAAATGAAAATTTCATGATTGAAAGTCTAATGCCAGACAAGGACTCCTCTTCACCCACACCCTATTTAGTCTGAATCTGTTTATGTGAATAGGCACTATGTTTTCCAGGAAATAAATCATCTTAACAAGTTATGAAAAAAATTCAGTTCTGAGGAAGATATCATGGAGGGTTCCTGTAATAGCACAAAGCAGGGAGTCCACACCACCAATGATGTACACCAACCAAGAATGCCAAAGTGAAATCTAATGAAGCCAACTAAGAGGACACAGAAGTTTTTGTCCATCTTCCATTGTTATAACTGAGTACTATGACTGGGTATTCCTAAAGAATAAATGTTTCAGGGGCTGGGAAATCTCCGAGCATGGTGTTAGCATACAGGCAATTCAGCTGGCTTGACTTCAAGGACCTAAAATTACTAACCACCTGCTGCCACCACCAGGTGCGGCTGGTGCATGGGGGGGTGCAAAAGGACCCCCTGCTGTCCAGCTCACTCTCTCTCTCTGCCCCTTATGTTTCAGCCCCTTCTCTATTGTAGGCACCTCCCTTTTCTCCCTCTCTGACAACTCTGTCTCTCTGCCCTTATGGCTCACTTGCACTACCCTTTCTCTAGGCCCTCCTGTCCTTCCCCAATAAACTTCCCTATACCATATCTTTTGTGTGGCATAATTCCTCAGTGGGCATACCTTGGCATAGACCTGCCATGGCACCCTGCTGCTGAATCATTATATCTCATAACAGTCTCCATGAATGATGAAGGCCCTCTTGCAGTATCTCAGCATGATGAAGGGCACTAGATGTGATGTAGAGCTGGTGTGTTGGTATTTCTCTTCTATTAAATCTACTGAGGCTACTTTGAGAGGAGAACCTTCATGACCACCTACATTCCAGATCACATCTCAAAGGCCTTCCCTCTGAATGCAATACATAAGACTTTGAAGACTGCCTCAACATGAATTTTAACGGAGGAGATATTCAAAGGGTAGCATAGGAAGAAGATACATACCACCAAAGGAAGCACTCAGGCAAATCATGTTTTTCGGGGCAGCTGGTTTCTTTTGCATGGAAATGTCATGAGCACATTCATCCATAAAGAGTTAGTCCTACATACTTGTGAGGTTCCGTACCCATGGATGCAGGCAGCCTCAGACTGATACTATTCAAGGGCCAGAGCAGGGGTTGTAGCTGTACTTAACTCCCAGTCATTGGCAGTGCAGTGTAGTAGCCATGGACACACACTGTGTTTGCTATTAGAGTAATTTTGAGGAGATGTGAGGGCTATGGGGAGGATGTCTGTAGGTTATGTGAAGTTCCTATGCCATCTCGTAAAAGGGAGTTGAGTAGTGCCAAGAGACAACTCCATAAAGACCTGATATGTGTTCTCAGATGGGCACCTTCTTGAGAAATGATGCCTGCCTAGGAAACCTAGGTCCTATGGGAGCAACTAGGGAAGTTAGAACATAAATCAGATAATAAGGAATCAAAATCAATTCTAGTAATGCAATTAATTCTTAACTCTTTGGAGAAAAATTTAAAACCATACGGAATGTTAAATTATCCTTTATAATTTACTTTAAATATCTTAGCATATAAAGTAAGGGGATTTTTTTAAGGCAAGATTTCCACAGATTCTGAGTTGGTAGGAAGAAACCAACAGAGAGGCAATTGTTAACACCCTCCCCACCTCCAAAACACACACACATAAGACTGACGATCAGTGAAAATAAGAAAAACTTGTTTGAACCAGCTCTTTCCGGTTCCACAGTAGATATTTGCTGTCCTAGAGAGTTATCCAGAAGAGCTGATGGCCCTCTGATAAACCCTGCTGTGAGGAGAATCACAATGCAAACCAGCCAATGGCTGGCATAGAAGAGATGAGGGGAAGCCAGGGCTGGAAGCCAGCTAGGGGTGAAGGTCGCTGGAAAAACAATTCCTGCTTTGCCGTGGTCACAGCCCTTATGCGAAAAGCACAAGCAAAGTTAGGCAACCCGTTTTGGCTGCACAGTCAGCTGCCTTGAAGATAGGTACACACTTTGTTTAATGAATAATGAAAACACTGAGAGGAGCTTTAGAAGAGCACACGTCTGCCCAACCTTGGCTTTTTACTAGTGGCTTAGGTCAAGGAAGGCTGACTACAGGATTCTGGTCAGTCTCTTATCTAGGTAAAGGAGCTTATGCCAATGACTGATCACCTCCATACCATGTGGCTGGGTGACACTGAAGCTGAGGATTCTGTGGTAATCATACTGGGTGAGAGTAAGACCACCACTAAATCTGAATCAAGCTTGGTTTTTATTGGGGTATACCCAAGAACTGGCTAGCGACGGCCTCCTCAGTCAGGTTAAAGAGAGAGTCCATTTCTTTTTCTTTTCTTTCTTCTTTTCTGTTTTCTTTCTTTCTTTCTTTCTTTCTTTTAGGTTTTAGCTCATGTTTATTTAAACAGATACGCAGAACCAACAGTTCAGACTACATCCTTGGATGTTTTAAAATCGCATTTTCCATGATACACTAAGTATATACAACAGGTATTGTTTGTTCTAAGCTATCATGGTTCAAGGAGTTCTTCACTGGCCAAAGGCACATATAAATAGCAAAAGGGCAAGTATGGTGATCCTGAGCCTTGGTGTTAGTGTTTAACCGTACAGCTAAAGCAAATTTACAGGATTTTTTAAATCGCTCATCATTAGCTGCTATTTTCATTCCTAAGTCAAAGGTGTTAACAGACCGATGGCTCTGCCCTGCTGAATCCAGTGACATCAGTTTAGTTATCCTTATCAGCTCTTCTCACCTAAGTGAGCAGTGGCCAGTGTCACTTTTAAAAATGTATTTATTTTTATAAATCACAGTTCATTCACTTTGTATCCCAGCTGTAGCCCCCTCCTTCATCCCCTCCCAATCCCACCCTCCTTCCTTCAACTCCTCCCAAGCCGATCCCCAGGTCCACTGATAGGGGAGGTCCTCCTCCCCTTCCCTCTGACCCTTGAATGGATAGAGAAATTGTGGTACATTTACACAATGGAATACTACTCAGCAATTAAAAACAAGGAAATCATGAAATCTGCAGGCAAATGGATGGAAGTAGAAAAGATCATCCTGAGCAGATATCCCAGAAGCAGAAAGACACACATGGATTATACTCATTTATAAGTGGATATTAGACATACAATATAGGATAAACATACTAAAATCTGTACACCTACAGAAGCTAAGCAAGAAGGAGGACCCTGGGTAAGATGCTCAGTCTTCATTCAGAAAGGCAAATGGGATGGACATCAGAAGAAGGAAAAAACAGGGAACAGGATAGGAGCCTACCACAGAGGGCCTCTGAAAGACTCTACCCAGCAGGGTATCAAAGGAGATGCTGAGATTAATAGCCAAACTTTGGGCAGAGTGCAGGGAATCCTGTGAAAGAAGGGGGCGATGAAAGACCTGGAGGGGACAGGAGCTCCACAAGGAGAGCAACAGAACCAAAAATCTGGGCACAGTGGTCTTATGTGAACTATTTTTTTTTAATATTGACCATAAAAGATTGCATTCTTCTTTTAAAATTTTCTGTAATATGTAGTAAGTGCATATTTCCAACAAAACATAAAATGACCAAGAATGGGCTTGTGATTGTACTGCTTATAACATTAGATTAGAATATGTTAATTGTGCAAAATAGTGAGTCCCATTGTGATATTTTCATACATGTAGATAACGGACTTTAGTCACATTGCACTCCTTCTCTGATCTGGTTCCTCTCACGACCAGGAATGACTTTTAAGTCTTTAAAAAGAAAAGCTAACTCAGCCATCCTAACATATCTCTTAAAAGATGAATGTGCACCAAGCTATTATCAAACGATTATAATAACAGCAAAACTGGTAGATCGTAATGTTCTGAGTGGGAGGTGAAGGAAGGTTGATCTGCAGCCAGAGAGCTGGGCTCTCTCCCTGCTGAGGAAGCCATCCATGCTGCTGTCGTGGAGGAAAATGACTGTTAGGACTTAAGGGGAAGAAAGCAACCACCCTTCACTCCTCTCTAGAGGTGTTTCTTCCTCTTCCCACTTTGTTCTAGTTAACATGCACTCCAGGCTGCTAGGAGACTGTGGGACTGCCAAGCATCCTGATGAGCCCAGGTCTCTCACAGTCCTGCTGTAGATCCTCCACAATGGGTCAGAGCGTTCATCTTGGAGCCACAGGGCTTTCCTTTTTTTTTTTTTTCTCACTCCTTTTGGCTTCTATTCTGAATCATAATAGGACAGTGTGTTAGTATTTATTTAATACGATGCCAAGCAAACCCAATAGATATATGAAAGGGTTTATGAGGGTTAGCAGGGGGAGTGGAAGAGGGTCAGGGCTTGAGTGAGCCAAGAGGGCAGAGAGACAGAGATGGGGGGAGGGAGCATCCTGACAGGAAAAGGGAAGAGAGATGAAGGAGTGTAAAAGAGCAAGAGAGAGAAGAGGCCAGGGTCCTTTTATCCAGGCCCCTTGTGGGAGACGGTCAATGATGACATCCAAGGTGCTTAAGCAACCTGGGTGTGGGCTAGTGCATCAAGATTTATGAACTAGCACAGTGGACCTGTTGAACAGACTCTTTCTTTCTCCCTCCTCTTCTTATTCTTCCTCTTTTTCTTCTTCTTTTTTCCTTCTTTTTAGTTCTGAGGATCAGTGCCTGGGCCTTGTGCACTACCACCCAGCCAAGTCCTGAGCTTGACAATGGAAAGTTGTGTTTTGGGATTTTGTTTTTGGCAGTTGTGTGATAGTTGTCAGTAGGGAGTAAGGAGGTAGTAAGGAGTGTTGCTTAGCCTGCCAAGAAGTCCTTCTGAAAGTTTTGGACCCTGACAAACCTCAACAAAGAAAATAGAAAGGAATCTATGATCTACACTGTGGGCTCAGTTTTGTGTCTGTAAAAGAGCAAGAGGCATCTGGCATCTTTACTGGTTTCACTGTGACCACTGGCATCTAGCTTTACACCCAGAGAAAGGACCAGGCTTGACCTCCTCCCCACAAAAGTCATCAGTCCCAGGAACTACGCCATAGGTCACCAACTCCAAGAATAAGAAAACTATAAAATTCCCTACCGAAGGACTAGCCTGGAGGTATCCACAAGAATGGAAAGGTATCTTATATCAGGGTGGGGCATCTGTGCTAGGCAGCCCACCGACCTAACATTCCTGAAGTCTATAGATAGTTTGCTCAATGTTAGTTATGTTAGTTAGCCAATCACTCTGTAACAAGCTTGCCCTTGAATGTCATCTAATCATGTAACTGCTAAGCTGGGTTCTTGATCAAACCCCACATAAAAACCCTGCCAAGTAGCTGCTTGGGGCTCTCCTCTCTGCTCTACTGTGTTGGTGACTGTGGAGAGACTGAGCTTAAGCCTGAATAAAGCTTTTTGCTCTTGCATACGTGGTCCAGCTCCTGGTGTTCTTTGGGGACCTTATAGTCTGGGGAGAACACCAGGGGGAAGAGCATGAAAAATCTAAATGAGGTTTCCAAAGTGGCTAGGAATGCCTGTTATGAGGGAGCTAAGGATTCCAAATGGGTGTTGTGCAGGGAACAGACCACCTCTACCCATTAGCTCAGCCAAATACAGCCAGGTGCCTTGGACAAAGGCCCTAGCTTTGGCAAGCTGCTTTTCTCTCATCTTTAGGAATAAGAACTGCACAAACCCCCACGGCCATAGGAAGGATTTCTTGGGGTAAAGCATATACCTAGGACAGGATGAGTCCTTAGTAATGTAGGCACAACTACTTATGACATCTTCCCAGATTCAATGTCCAGATTTAAAGTAATTTGAACTCATGGAGACCTCTCTATACCTTGTGAAGTACAGGATCATTTTCAGAACTGAGCATAAGATTTGTTGAATGAATAACTGACTGTTTGCTAAAGCATTTTTCCTAGTATTTTATGGAATAGAAAGGTTTTCAGTTAAGGACAGACAACCAGAAGACGTTGGTTTCATTTGTTTGCTTGTTGCTTAGAAAGAGTAGTACAGAGAAAGTACAAAGTAGTACTTGTGAAATATATTCTATCCATCAATGTTCTCCATTGCCAGCAACAGAACTCAATGTTTAAGCCAGAAAAGGATTCATTAAATTTTATTTGGCAGCACATAGCTGCCAAATAAACACTGGACATGGGTCCACCCTTAAAAACTGTGTCCTTATTGGTTACCATCACACCAGGGTCTTCCACCTTCTCTTTATTGTTATGCCCAGTTTGTGAGACCCCCAAAGACCATCAGGAATCAACTCTGCTGCAAATACATGAGGGTTTATTGTATACATGTTCAAGCCATGGGTTGCAAAAGCTTCCTGCAGAATCAGAAAGGGAATGCAGCCCCATGGTTAGAGGAACAAGGTTTTTAAAGGAAAAAAAAAAAAGCAAGCAGTTATATGCCTTGGAGTTACATGATTAGGTAAGGGAACTTGACTTTTGAAATGATTGGTTTACTTTAGACATCAAGACCATAAGCGGTTCTGGCCTGCCCATATGGGCTGGTTTTCCTAGCAACTGTATCTCTAGTGGGCAGGAAAAGAATGCAGTAAAACTTGTTCCTTTCTCCAGGTGGCTGGACATGTCTACTCCTGGCTGGCCTTTGTTCAGGTTTATGCTTTAAACTTTAAATAAATACAAAAAACATCTAATTTTTAAATCTTTGGTCTCTTATTCATCAATGGCTTCCTTCTCATTGGTTTTAAATTTGTGCCTCGGGTTACTGGTTCCCAAGTCAAAGACTTAACTTAGAAAGTGTGTTTGGGGCTTTAGGACAGTTGTATTCCTAAAACTGTCCCAAGACACAAAAATCTGACAGACAGATTTTTTGACCATATGAAAATTCAGAAATCAGATATTCAGGGCAAAGCCAGGTGTGTGATAGAAACCAATAGTGCTAGCTCTTAGGGAGTAGAAGCCAGAAGATCAGGAATTCAGGTAGACAAGGAATCTGAGGCTAGCCTGGGGTACATGGACCCTATCTCAACCACCGAAATGTTTAAGCCAAAAATGGTGGTACATTTCTGTAATCTCAGCATGTTGGAAGCTGAGGCAGAAGACGCCCAAATATCAGGCCAGCTTGGGATTTGGGGACGATGAAATTGTCTCAAATATTTCTTTTTAATTATATAAAAATACTTCTGTGATATTATTATATTAGTCTCTAATCACTTATGAGATACATCATATTTAATATATAGTTAAGATTACAAGCTGAGATACAATTTAGACCCAATGACTATAATTTAAAAAAAAAAAGGGAGGGAAGAAATCCATTAAGTTTCTCAGAAATGTTAGGGACGATAGGGTCTGATTTTAAAATAAAGTACTTACATTCACTTATTAGACCTGCTTAATTTGTTTTTCTAGATTTTCTTTCAGATTGACTACTAAAATAGATATACAACATTTAAAAGCTCAGTGAGGATCTTTTTGTGAGAAAACAGAAGCTCAGATTTTCAATATTTTACTCAAGGTCACTGTTGGAAGGCCTAGTCATTCTTTGCTTGTTTGTTTAAGAATCCTTTCCCCAAGCCTCCCCAACTCAGCCACCAGGCAGGATGCTTAGCTCAAATGGTCCCAGGCCTTTCTCTCTTCCAGCTCCATCCGGAAAGGCGACTTTGGCTTGCTTGTTCTGGAAAGATTTATTTCTGGGTAGGATGAAGCCCCAGACATGAAGAGGAAATAAAATAAAGCCAATGCGACAGAGGTCATAATGTGAAAATCTCCTTTCCCTGTGTGTGGAAAAGCTCACAAGGCCAAGCAGGAGTCTGGCGTCCCACAGTTCTTCCAGAGATAACGGCTCGTGAGGCACACTAGGCTACTACTGCCTCTTAGCAGTGCTGCCCTGGGGACTAAGATTTTAATCACACTGGAGCCTTGAGAGACGCTCAGAGCATGCAGATACTAATCCCATTTGCCAGGTCCCAGCATCAGGGCGCAACCTCCTCCCAGAGTGTCACCTTCTATCTTCAATGTTGGACTTCATACCAGACCCGAGTGGACCTCTTAGCACCCCTTGGTCCCTACCTGCTGCAGGGCATGGCTGGCCTACCCAGCCTTCTACCCTGAACTTTCCAGCCTAGGGGCAGGGACTTCCCTTCACTATATAATCCAGAGCTTTGGGTCCCCACCCTCTCTCCTTTTGCTCTCCTCTCTTTCTGCATCTTTCCTCCTCTCCTTATCTTCCCTGTCTTCTTTTTCTCTCTCTCCTTCTTTCTCTTTCTCCCTCCCCCATCCCCTGATGGCAACCAAGAGCTGCTCCTAATAAACCTGCAACTTCATCTTGCTATTAGCTCATTATGATGTTTCAATCAATCACCACCCTAGAGGCCAACACTTCAACCTGCAAGATGTGGGGAGGGAGAAACGTTCAGACCACAGTGGACGATGACTAGATCCCTAACCCACCTTTGGGGTGAAGTAAGACAGGGGGAGTGGGTCAGCATGTACCAGGGAGAGCTCTGACCTCAGTTTTAAGTGATGGACAAGAAAGGAGAAGAGGCTGGCTCTATGTGGAAGAAGTACAGAGCACAATAGCTTCAGCTTCTCACCCAACACGGTAGAGTCTGGTGTGAGAACTCAGTTCCTATTATATCCCAACTTTGGTGACTTTTAAAAGCAGAGTTGGGTCTCTAGGTTTCCTGTTATACCCTGACGTCCGGGAAATTCTACACAGAAAGCAAGACTATAGACTTTGTAATATTGCAGAAGCAAATAAGGCTGGCTAGGTTAAGCTTTCTAAGTGGACATTTTGCTTCTCTGGAGCTTTTCCAGAACATAATGATCACTGTCAAGGGCAAGGGGAAAGGGAAAGGATTTCTCAGAAAAGAAAGAGAAGAGGGGAACTCGCAGTATGTTAGGCATGGAATAGGCACCCTAAGCTGCTGAGAAAGCAGCCATTCCCCTGCCAGGTATTTCCTCCTAATTTCATTTGAGTCATTCAGCAAATATTATTGACAGCCAGTGTAGGATACATTTTCATTGAACAATTATTATTTGTTTATATCTACAGAATGGGGCTAAGGCAGAATATTAACCAATAAATGAAAAATAAGCACAAAATAAATGTAATAGAAATTCCATCTCCTTGGTTCTTTACATTAATATTTTATTTAGTGGGCAAACCAGTTTCTTATCTAATCTATAGCTGCAAGCTTTGTTAAAGTAGGTACAAATAGAGATTTGAAAAAAGACCCCGAATCCAGGCCTGAGAGTCAAGAACACAGTGACTGTAGGAATAGCAAGCAGTACTACTCCTTTGTTGAGAAGTATATAAATATTCCCTCAAAAGACACATATAAGAATGATTATGAGCCAGGTGCTATAATCCCAGTACTCTGAAAGGCAGAGGAAGACAGATTACTGTGAGTTCGAGGCCAGCCTGGTCTACAAAGTGAGTCCAGGATAGGCAAGGCAGAGAAACCCTGAGACAGAGAAACCCTGTCCCCCAAAACCAAAAACCCAAAACAAACAAACAAAAAACATCAGGGGAGTTTTCCTTCAACCTCTGTGTGCCTCAGTATTGTCATTAATGTCGTGGGGATGGAAAAGCCCCTTCCTTGTGTGGCCAGTGTGAGTTCGAGCCCAGCCTGGTCTACAGAGTGAGTTCAGGAGAGCCAGGGAACTGTTACACAGAGAAACCCTGTCTTGAAAGGTAGAATGGTCTTACTATCCCCCAAACACCAAGACCATCCAAGAAAGGACTGTTCTGTGCTCCAAGTTTGTGTCAACAAATTGGAGAAGTCACCTACTTCCAGCTTCCAACCTTGCTTGCAAAAGAATGAAAGTCTTTCCACAAAGAGTCATTATGTGCTATGGTTTAAGATGCTTGGTGTGTCACCATAACTATTGTTGAAGCATGGCTATCTGGAAAGGTTGAGGGAGTGAAGTACTTCCGGAAAAGACAGAGTGAGGAAAGCATAGTGAGACTAGCAAAAAAAAAAAAAAAAAAGGTTTCAAAAATAGCCCCCTCCATCATTTCTTCTCAATGATCCTGGGTTGGTGAAAAAAGCTCGTAAAAGATAGGAATACTGTGGACACAGAAGTTAAGTGAAACCACCAGTGTGGGAACTACTTGAGGAAACAAGCATTTAATGAGCTAAATACAGCTTCTAGTTGGCTGTGGTGGCTCACAGCTGGGTTACTAGCACCAGGGACGCTGAGTTAGCCTGGGCTACATAAGAAGTTCTAAGCCAGGTTGGGCTACACAATGAGGAACTCTCTCTCCCCATCCCTCTCTTTCTACACACATGTGCATGCACACATATACGCATACACAAAGGCATGAATGCAGACATACACACACACCTTAAGCAGAAGCTGAAAAGCACACAAATCAGATGTATATAGCTCGCTGGTTATGCTGCAGCCAGTGCACAGGAAGAGGTAAATGCCCTGCACAAAGGAATTCACATATATATATATATTTTTAAATAAGCACTAGCTCTGCCAAAAGAAACATGGATATTGGTTACCCTTCTATGTCACCGGTTTTCAAAGAGTTCTACACAGGTGTCAAAATGTTGTTAAACCCGGTGTTAAAATACAAAGCATCTACAATCATTTAAAATTCAGTGGCTCATGTTTTAATAAAAAAAGAAAAAAGATCTTAGAAAAGCCAGTTTCATATTTAATTGCTTTGTTTATTCAGTCATTCATTTATTTGTCTAAGAGATGCTAAACGTCAAATCCATCGCTTTACGCATGAAAGACAAGCATTGTACCACAGAGCTACATCTCAGCTCTGACTCCATTTCATAGGAAATCCTAGTTGAACAGAAGATGAAAGGCCCACATTTCCCATCTACATTTTGCGTAAAAGGACATTAACACTTATGTAAGATATTGTCTACTTTCTTGTTGGGGAACAGGAAGGAGGCGGTACCATTTACCTCAAGGTCCATTCATGGACCTTGCACTTACAAAGCTTCATGTTTGTCAAGTGGCATTTAATAAGTGCTTCTGAGGTTCTGAGTAGGGCAAAGCATAAACTAAAGGCAGAACAATAACCTTTCTTTTGAGGTTATGAAACTCAGGGGGTGGATTTCCAGCTCAAACCCTCCTCTTGCCCTTGGGATTTATTTTTTTAACCGTGAGCACTTTGCACTAGACCAGGACTTCAGCCACAAGACCTCCCTCATCTTGTTATATGAGTCAAAGAACACAGGCATTCTCCCAAGGCCAGCTTATTACCGAATGTGCTGCTTCTGGTTGTCAAGTGGACTTAGTTCTTTGGAACCAAGAGCAAGGAATTGTAGGGCTGCTGAGTGTTGAGTTCTTCCTGCCTGCCTGTCACAGGATGCTGGAGCACTATGTAGGGCACAGAGGAATAAAATGTAATTTGGAGAAGGCACACTGATAACTGGGCATATCACCCGGCAGTCTCTGGATTTTAGTATTTCACGTGGAGATAACAAGTGCATGATGTTTTAATAGACCTAGTTTAGGGGTTGAGGAAAGATAAAAACATTGCAACATTGGGACCTGGAAACGATCATCCTAAGTGAGGTATCCCAAAAGCAGAAAGAAACACATGGTATATACTCACTTATATAGACCTATAGGATAGGAAGGTCATGCTGAAATCTACACACCTAGGGAAGATGTACAAGAAGGAGGACCCA
>CM053750.1:27498-68017 GCA_028658305.1 Pachyuromys duprasi | reverse complement strand
AAAAAAAAACATTGCAACAGCTGCCTATAAACCATTTGGGGGAAATAGGAGCGAATAAGCATTCAAAGAACTAAAAAGCTCTGCATTCAGATATGATTTTGAATTTATATGCTTATTTTGAACTTGGAACTTGGAAAGGTAGTGTGGCTGCTTCCTGGGTAGGAGAGATGGTTCAGCGGTAAGAACACTTCCTGCTCTTCCAGAGTACCTTGGTTGGGTTCTCATCACCCATCTGGATTTTAGAATTGCATATCCAGATGCTCACAACTACTTGTAGCTTTAGCTCCAGGGGATCTGATGCTTCAGGTCTTCTCAGTCACCTGCCCTTGTGCCCACACACACAGGCACATGCACATATACATAATTTAAAATAGTAAAAATAATATTTTAAGATGGTTATCTCCAGAGCAAGGACTTGAACAGCAGCTAGGACAATCTTTTTTTTAAATTTATAGTGTATTTATATTATTTGTTAAAACTTCATGGTTTGTTTTCAATTAAAGCTACTAGTTTATTTTATTTTTTGTGAATCAGCCTTTTGCTTGCATACATGTCTGTGTGAGGATATCAGATCCCCTGGAACTGGAGTTAGAGACAGTTGTGAGCTGCCACATGGGTGCTGGGAATCAAACTTGAGTCCTCTGGAAGAACAGCCAGTGTGCTTAACCACTGAGCCATCTCTCCAGCCCAAAGATACTAGTCGAAAATCCCCACCATTTTGTGGTGTCTTCATGAATCTGGAAAGGTGGGAATGTTGACTTTACTGACAGGCAGGACTCCGATAGAGCCCCCTAGTGCTGGGAAACCACAGTGTACCTCACCAATACTTGCTGTTACTGCTAAAGCCAATGAGGGCATTCCCAAAACCATTCCCTACTCAGCTTCTCCGGGATGTTAGTGGTGGAGATCTGGAGCCTGCAAAAGATGCCTCATGATTGCTGACTCCCGACAGTGTAGATGGTCGTAGGATAGGACGGGGGAGGAGGCAGTAAAATATTGTCACTTGAATTACTTTCAATATATCCTTTGTCTCTCCCCACACACACATTTAAAGTCTTTACATGGTCATCAGAGGGAAACCGGCTTTTTAAAAAGCTCTTTCAGCTGTATACCATATTCATATGTCACTTTAAGCTCTAACCAATGTGCTATCTGCTATTGTAATTTCTTCTGCATGTGTAAAATCAAGGCCTCTGTTCTAGTGGAGCATGTTTCCCTGTGCTTTTGTGTTTGGATAAAAGGTCCTGAACCCTCACACCTTTTGTTGTCTTTAAGGATTTATTGGTATGTTGTACAGTTTTTGAAAGTGATATTTCTATTGTGTTTTTAAATCATTATAATTTTTAGATATGTAGGGAAATATCATAAATCACAAAGAACAGGTTAAAAACTGTCATCTTTCTGCCATCAACAGTGTGCTGCACATGAGGCTGTTTCTGGTTCCCCTCAGGTTGGCTTCGCCTTTGCTTTTCATATGGAATTTTAAGGCCTCCAGTCTGTGCCTTTTTTCCATGCACATGTTAGATGGTTTAGGTATTCCTATTAGAAGCCACTGGTACTAGAAACTACAAAGCCTGTTTGGCTGTAAGGTCGCTGAGGACAAACCTGCTAACTGAGGATTGGCATCAAATGCTTCTGCAAGCGCCAAGTTTGTGTTACTTTCGCCAGGTCATGCAGATCAACTTTGCACAAAGTTTTTACAGGGCATTGCATCCTCGTGTAACGATCTTGAATCTTCACCTTTGTCAAATATGAGTGGAATTCTTAGGGGCCTCCTCTGGTAGCATAATTGGGTCATGGCTACCTGACCCCAGATCAAGGTTGGAGGTCAAAAGGGCAGTGTGCAGATGAGCAAGCAGTGACCTCAGTATTTTTTTTTTCTTCTTATCTGACTTCTAGGTGTTTCCACCCATCTGGGAGACCAATCTCGACCATCTCTTCGGGCAGGCAGCTTCCTAGCCTGATTCAAAGTCTGGTGGGCGTGTTCCTGCCTGGGAGGCCATGTGTTGAACCTGGTCAAGGCTAGGGAAACCTAGCTGCTGTATAAAGAGTCCGGTGCAGCCCAGCAGCACAGACTTTGTGGGACAGCGCCCTTTCTGTCCTCAGCTGCGTTCAGCACCAGTATACCAGAAAGATGGCACCAGTTGCTGGCAAGAAGGCTAAGAGGGTAAGTCCACAGGGAGTCTCAGGGAGTCTCAGGAATGCCGCCAGCTGGATAGCGGGCGCAGGGGGGTGCTTGGAGCCTGCTGTGGCGCTATTTGGAAGCTTTAGGTCAGAAAGGTTACCTAGAACTTTAATCTGACCTGGGGCTTTTCCAACATAGTACACTCTAGACAGCCTCTATCCCCTGCACTCCTGGCTCCACTTTGAAGCACGCTGCATGCTAGATCTGTGGGATGATTGCCATCTAGTCCCAAGGCACCCCTACAGCAACTTGGGATATCAGGGAGCCCCTTCTGCTCCCGACTCTCAACACTTCCTGAGTGCAGCACCCTAAAGACCAGGGAAGTCTCCCAGGGAAGCCGCTCACAGACCTAAGGCTGCAAAATCCCACCCGGGGGAAGTGGCCCTGGCTGGTGGCTTGCAGGGTATGATGCAGGAGAGGCAGGCAGCTGCGGAGCCCACCTGACGGCCTGACGGTTCCCGGCTCGCGCCACCTCTCACCCGACACCCTAGCAGCTGCCACCAGGAGGAAGGACTGTGGGGGAGTAATGGTAGGTGTCATCTGCAGATTGTTTCAGCGACCACAGAAAAATGCCTCACATGAACACCAAACACACAGTTTCAGAAATGAATGAGTGATTGTAAGACACCGAGGGTGGTTCATAGAATTTTAAAAATAATGCCTGCGTGTCCCCTTCCTGCCTCACAGGAAGCACATTTCTGCTTCCTAGTGGCACTCTGGACACAAGAGTTCAGTCCAAATCAGACTTTCTTCTGGGTTAGGGACTGGAGGCGAGGGGGAAATCAGCTTGGCTCTGATATCAAGCCCAGCCACAGAAGACTCCAGGAGGGGGCTGACAGAGCCAGGCTGACTATAACCCTCAGTGGCCCATGAAAGCAAGGCATGCCTTTCTGGAAAACCACCTGGGTGTGCACAGTTTGCAAACAGACAGCCGCCAATTCAAAAGACATCCACTCAAGAAAGAAAGCTAATCCTATTAACATCTGGAAACACCAGATGCACCTAGAGTCAGATGCATGTGGTGGTGTGAGAAGGATGTGTGATTCGAATAAATTTTGAATTACTGCCAGTCCATAGATTTACTAAATGGTGTCTCTTGCAGACTGTAAAGAAGGGCTCATCACACCACACACACACAGACACACACGTCTGGTCCCATTTGTAACACCATAGATTCTAACCCACTTCCCAAACTCAGTCTTAGAAACTTCACCACTTTAGCGAAGACTCTCCAGCAGGGTCTGATGGCATGTGGATGAAATCCCAGCACTTAGGAGAAAGAGGCAGAAGGATCACAGTTCAAGACCAGCCTAGGCTACACAGTGACACAACTGGAAAAACAGTGACAGTGGGGGAGACGGCGGAGTTCTGATCCTTACACAATTATCAAGGAACCAGCGGCGAAAGGGTGCTTCCCCAACGTTCTTGTTTCCACAAAAATATTAAAGCAAGGGCAATAATATTTCATATTTGCATTTAAAAGATATTGCAAGGACACCTTTTTATTGCAAAAACCAAACTTGTTAAAACACAAAGAACAGAACCTGCAACAGTTTGATATACATTCTGCTAGTTGTCTAAGCAGATACATGTTTTAAAAGAATAAGCTGATGTTACATATACTCCTTTATAATAATTTTTTACAAAAAAATACCCTAAGTATTTCATAGCACATTGTACTGTTTAACTTAGTAACAAAGAAAAGTATGATGTCTAGAGAATGACAAACTGCAGTAGACTCTTTGTGTATTCTGACATAATCACTCAATAAGATTGTATGATAATTAAGTTGCCCCTCCATCTACTTCCAAAGATCATATTCCTGACTATGCTATATGTTAAAATGTTGTGGTACTAAAATTTGAAAACATGCCTCAGTGTCAATAGCTATTTTCACCTGAAGTAGGTCATAGCTTATTTATGGAACCACTGTTCATGTGATATATATTTATACGATATATGACATATATAATAAGATATATGATATTTTGCATTATATAACATCATATCTATATACTATAAATATATCACATATTTATTTGTTAATTTATATATATATATACCTTTTAATTTAAGATATAATATTTAGACATATTGTAGCCATGATGAATATTTGGATACCAAGATCACACATAAATAATTCTGTATCTTTATAGTTGTTTGTTAACTCACAGACTTGTAGGCTTGAAAGTATTTAGGTCGAAAAGGAATATAAGGCAGTGAGGAGCATACGTCCCACGGAATTTCCAGCTCTACAATGCGGACGCCAATGCTTTCTCTCTGAGCTCTTGTATCATAATAGTGTTGGGTGGGGATGTAAAGCATTGAAACGAAGGAGGCTCAAGATGTAGAGGAATTTTGGTGCAAAAAACCCTCTGATTCCACATGCCGTTTATGTAGTTCATGGTCTCTTCATGTTTCTAAAAATCTGCTGGTGTTGCTGGTAAACTGAGTGTAGCAGGTGTGCATACTCCTCTATACCCCCCAGAATTACTTTTTTCAGACCTGTTTCACCCTCCCTCACCTCTACTTGGAATCAAATTTACAAACCATTTAAGGATGAGGGAGTCATAAGGACCTTGAATAATTTTTTTCAGATATTTTGGGCTCTAATTTCCCATTTCTAAAATCAGAGAGAAATAACTTGAAGAGAGGGTATGTTTAATTTAAAGTTTATGATTCTTATAATCTGAAAAAAACAGTTATACTAGTAAATTACTTTTGAATGTATAAAACCCCTTTCCAATTCACAATTCAAAATTCATCTCTCATACCTGAGCACAGCGGCGACCTTCCGCAGAACAGAAATGGACAGAGGACTGGAGATCATCTCATGAAAGCTATGCCTGCTCTCTCTCTCTCTCTCCTGTTCTTGGCGTGGAGTACAGGATGTACATATGTACAAACTCCTGGGTGCATATCAGATCTGCCATTGCAGAAAATGGCAAAAATGGAAGCCCATAAGTGATTTGGCTTCCTCTGTTCTATCTGTACCAGGTGTCCTGTGACTTTTCAGCCTTCAAAATACTATACAGCATACCCCAACCTCTTCGACAGTGCTAATCCTCTCTCTAGGTTATGGATAGGGTAAAAATACTGGCTGTTGCCCTTTAAGAACATGCACTCCTGGTGATACATCTCAGTAGCAGAATGCTTGCCTACCATGCACAAGATTCTGGGTTAAATTTTCAGCACTCCTAAAAAAGAAAATGGATGGGCTTCATCAGAGTGGTTATAGTCTACAATCTATTATTTTATAAAGAAAAAGAAAAAATAATTTAAAGGTCCCTCCCCCTCCCCAAATCATAACGGATTAAGGGAAATCCTAATTGCCTTGATTTGCTCATTATTCACTTGTATATGTGAACTGATTATATTATACTCATAAATTTTAAAATATATACAAATGTGGAAAATGTGTGCCTTTTTTTATCCTGCTTGAGATAGAATCTCAAGCATGCTGGGCAAGTGCTCTACCACTGTGCTATACCACCTAAACACTCTATTATGCGTACTGAAAGACACTTAGACTCTTCACATACTCACAAATCTAGCACCTGCACATGAATATAACAATTTTCAACAGCTGAGCACTCTACCATAAATTAATGTATAAAATAGATATGTATTTTCTGATGCTGATGCAAAAACACAACTCTTACCTCAAAGGGTGAGGTAGTTTATTTGGGAGTCACTCTGAGTGATTATGGCTCAGGAACCAAATTTTATTCACTCCAAATTCTATGACCCTATGTTATAACAGTTTGATGAAGTTTTATAGTAATAAAACAAAGACAGTCACGAGTCAAGGCATTCTTTAAATGCATTGGTGGAAACCTTAGGTAGGCCAGTTACCAAAGCAGAGAAACTCTGCCATTGGCCTCAGATACCATCTGACAGCATTCATGGCCCTTTGGTTGGTTGGAAACTAAGGGTCTGTTGGAACAATCCTGAGGATTTACCTGCGTCACAAAGATGTTAGCTCATGTACTGAGGAAGACTATAGGAGGGTCAGACCCACTCCAAGATAATGTGGCTCTGGACTTGTAACATTTCAACCTCCCTGAAGCTCTAATCAGCCAACTATCCTTGCAGAAGGTGGAAACTTTCATTCACACTGAGAGTGCTAAAGATATACTTCTCAAGAATATATTCACAAAAATCACTGAAAATAGAATTCATCTTTAAAACTCGACTCCTTTCTCCCCCTTGTCTGTAAATTCAGGGGATCCTAGAACGTTTAAATGCTGGAGAAGTCGTGATTGGAGATGGAGGATTTGTCTTTGCACTGGAGAAGAGGGGCTACGTAAAGGCTGGACCCTGGACTCCGGAAGCTGCTGTGGAGCACCCTGAGGCAGGTTGGTGAACGTTCTATTTTAAACTACAATAATGTGTGCTATATTGGAGGAACAGCAAGAGCAAACCATGAGGTGGGTGCCTGGTAGCAATGCTTTCTAAACGTGTTATTGACCCTGGGCATTGGCGACTACCTATATAGAGTCACGTGCTGCAAAGCAAAGGGGCTCTCTGCGTCTTCAGCAACCTGCCACCTGACCTGGCCCTTGCCCTTCACTTTAGATGTCTAGAATTTGTATTATCATCGTTTCCTCTGCTGCTCTCCTCCCTCACCAGTCTATGTGCCTTCAGTGTTGAGACAGACAGTCCACTCAGCAGTTTGGTAATGCCTAAATCTCCTCCCCAGTGAACTTTCCCTTTGCTGTAATTCAGCTCCTCACCCTAGAATTTGCCAGTACCAAGATGTAACCGCCTCTGATGTGCTGACAGCAATCCCCCTGTGATTATTTTCTTCTGACTTTCTGTTCTCTCTCTTGCTCTATAATTCTCTCATTCTTCCATCTCAAGACGCATCCTTTGTTCTAACCAGCTTAGACTTTGATCCTTCTGCATGTGTCTTTTCTGCTCTTATACACTTTAGGGTCCATGATACGACATCTTATCTCTTTGTTGTATATTTGACAACTAGTTCAGTTCACACTACTGTAGCCCAGACCTATTTGCAGTCAAGTATCTACCTGTTCTATACCCATCACGAGTGCCTTTACTTTTTTTTAATCAAACAATAGTGACAAGGAAGAAATAATTACTGTCTTCCAGGGCAGATTCTTTGCAGATTCTCAAGCAAGAGAATCTGCTTAATTAATCTGCATTAATCTTTAAAAGGGAGAAACTGGGACTGAGAAATGTCCCTGTTGGTGAAGCGCTTGCTCCTCAAGCCTGAGGTCCTGAATTCCAGCCCCCCACCCAACACACAGGACCCACATACAAAAGCTGGGTGCCTGTAATCCAGACACCTGGAAGGCAGAGATGGGAGAATCCCTGGGGTTTGCTGGTTAGCTTGTCTAGCCCAATCAGTGAGTCTCAGGTTCAGTGAAAGACCCTGTCTCAAAAAATAAGGTAGAAGGCAATTGAGAAACACATCCAGAGTCAATCTCTGAAACATGCACACACGCACGCACATAGTAGAGGAACAGACTACTTCTTTGTCCCAGAGCATTCTGGGAGGGATATGGGTTCTCAGAGTTCTCGAGTGAATGTACTCATATATTTCACCTCTGTTTTGTGGACCCATCTCTCTAATCAGTATCCTGACTGTAGCATAGCAGGCTTTTCTGGTTGCTATCCAGGCATTTGGGAGCACCACTTCTGTGTAACTTTGTCCAGGTCCAGATCCTCAGCTCCTTCTGCTCTCTAGATGCAGAAGGTTCACCTGGAGGTCCTGGCTTCTACACTCTGCCTTGAATTGGGATAATTTATCATTAGTCTTTCATTAGCTTCCTATAGTCTGTCGATGGTACCCAACAGTAGCTAGTTTCCATTTGAGAAACTATCCCTGTTAACGCCCTACCTTTCAAGGGCAGCCACCACAGTTTACCACAGGTGAACATTTTAAGTGTGTCACCCTGAGAGCCTGCCAGGAGCTAACAGTGATGGAGGGCAAGGCACTCATTCCAGATAGGTGGGAATGCTCATTATTGGCATGAGCAAACTCCTGGAAATCATTATGTGGGAGCTAGAGCTCCTTATGGCTAGCATCTCACCATTGCAAAGAAAAAAATGAAAAAAGAAACTGCTCATTTTCTATGTGGGTCAACCATGTCTTTTTATTATCCCATTGTTATTATTATTATTATTAATTCTATTACTTTGAGCTGGGCTTAGTGAGTTAAGCGTGTCCTCTGGTTTACTCTTCTGAGAGGTGCGTGCTTTTCAAGAATAAATGGAAACTCCATGACACCGAATCATCCTTTTTGAGAGAGACTGAAATCCCATATGGTATCCGACTGTGCCAACAACCCTCTCAACTTCTATCAGTCTCAGTTGACTGCAGTGAGTCAGAAGAGACAGGCCCGTAACAAATCATTCCTGGGATCACTCTTACAGGATAGGGGAGGTGCTTTGCATTTGGGGGAAGCTTAAAAAAAACTTAAAACCCTGATGCTGAGGGCTGGGGATGCAGCTAAGTATTCGAATTCACGAGAGTCTGGATTCAATCCTTAGCACTGTGCAAAAGGAAAAGAAAAAAAATACTCATGCTCTGAATGGAAGGGGTGATCAGTTGCATGCATATTTTATGCAAATAAAACTATGTATCTATGGGTGATTTTTTTTTAAGTTTGCCTGAGCAGTAGCTAAAAGTAACAGAGGTACTGAAGAGTTTTTATACAAGCATGACTAGACCTGAAACATTTTATAAGTGGAGCAGGACTTGAATTTTCCCATCTGGAGGCAGAAGGAGGAAGGAAAGGATGTGTTTTGGACCCACAATTCCAAGCAAACCATGTGGGAATTCAAATGCGGGCCGTGGTTTCCAGAAATGTGAGGGTTTCAAAAAGTTACTATTATAGTGAATGCTATGCAATAATCCTGTTCAGCCCTAAGGCATCCTTCTTAACCAAATGCATTGATAACCCCTATCCCTGTACTGAGGATGGACTCAGGCCTGTACACATGCTAGACTTGTGCTTTATTTAGCACTGAGTTACCTCTTTAGCCCAAGATTAGGCTTTATTTATTTGTTTGTTTGTTTTTGAGGTGGAGCCTCACTAAGTTTCCTATGCTGGCCTGAAACTCTCTATTCTTCATGCTTAGCCTCCATTGCTGGGGTTACAGAACGCACCACACCCAAACCTCACTATTATTATTATTATTTTTAAAATCATCAATATATATGACTACTGCAACTAATACTTTCATATTAGCTCAGGTTATATGTTGCTCCAAGTGATATTTCTGCCAATGTAACATTCCACAGAAGAAATATCTTTGACATTGTAGAACAGCTGTTCTCAACCTGTGGGTCATAACAGTAGCAAAACTGTAGTTATGAAATAGCAACAAAAATAATTTTATGGTTGGGGTCATCACAACATGAGGTAGTAGAGTCACGAACTTAGGAAGGTTGAGAACCACTGTTTTAGAATGTGCTTTGAAGTTTCAAAATTTTGGATTTCTCAACTGGATGTGGTGGTGTTTGGAAAGCAGAGGCAGGTGGATCTCTGTGAGTTCTAGGCCAGCCAGGACTACATAGTAAGATCCTGGTGGTGGATGCATGGGGAAAAAATTGATTCAAAGTAAAGAAATATCTTCATTTATTTTGAAATATTTTCCCCCTAGGAATATATATGAAAACAGAGACTTTCTGTATTGTAGAATTTACATGTAACACACGCACATCACATCTCTTTCAGGATTTTTTAATGGGTTTTTTTGGAAATTCACCCATGGACACCTTGGTGGACTTTCTGATTACAAATCATGCCACCCTAGTGCCTGGGATCTCAGTCTGTACTCCTAACCCCTATAAGAGCCCTCCCCACGCCAGCAGCTCTGTTTGTTTGATAGATAGGTCCGCCCTGTAAGATGTTTTTATTTTATTTCTGTGCTAATCAAAGTGGGCTTTAAAGCTTAGGTATGTACTTTAAGGTCCTTTCCTAACTGAGAGCTAAAGTATCCATGATTAAAAGAGAAGAAAATCATGAAAGGGTTGGCTTCAAGCTTGGGAAGCTGTTTTCTAAAACACAGAAGCTTTTTCTCCCTCACTTGTCCATCCATTTAAAAACAAGAGCGTTGGTTTCTGCCTGCACTCTAGGCACTCTACACAAGCACAGGCACAGCTCCAGCCTTGCCTGGAGCTGCAGTGTCCCAAGCTAATTTCCAGGTCTCTGACACAACCGCCCTTAACTGGGTTTTACAGGCCTTTGACATTCCAAAAATACATTCCAGGGCTTGGCAGGATTACTGGTTCTTTCCTTTGCCTGGCTAATTCCCCTAACAAAAACAAATGCTAGGTTTCTCATTTTATGAGATGAATATTTCCCATCTGTCTTAGCATGACAGTTTTAGCAAGGCTGAAAACAAAAAGCAACTGAGGAACCTTCAAAAGGATAAAAACTTCCAGCTATACACTCCTGACATATATACAAAAGCTGTTCAACCACACAACAAGGACATTTGCTCAACTGTCTTCATAGCAGCTTTATTCATAACAGCCAGAACCTGCAAACAACCCAGATGCCCTTCAACGGAAAAAATGAATACAGTAATTGTGGTACATTTACACAATGGAATACTACTCAGCAATTAAAAACATGGAAATTATGAAATTTGTAGGCAAATGGATGAAATTAGAAAAGATCATCCTGAGTGAGGTAACCCAGAAGCAGAAAGACACACATGGTATATACTCACTTATAAGTGGATATTAGCCTTATAAACATAGAATAAACATATTAACATCTATAGTCCTAAAGAAGCTAAACAAGGAGGATCCTAGGGAAGAGGCCTGAATCCTCATTCAGAAGGGGACAGACATCATAAGTAGGAGAAGACAAGGAACAAGACAGGAACCTTCCACAGGGGGCCTCTGAAAGACTACCCATCACGGTATTGAAGCAGGGACTCATAGCCAAACTTTGGGCAGAGTGCAGGGAATCTTATAGAAGAAGGGGAAGATAGAAAGACCTGGAGAGGACAGGAGCTCCATAAGGAGACCAACAGACCCAAAAAATCTGGGTTCAGGGGATCTTGCAGAGTTTGATGAATCAACCAAGGATCATGCATGGAGAGGACCTAGTCTCCCTGCTCAGATGTAGCCCATGAGCAGCTCAGTCTCCATTTGGGTTCCCTAGTGAGGGGAATAGGGATAGTCACTGGCATGGACTAGGTTGCCTGATCTCTGATGACCTCCCCATGGGGAGGTGGCCTAAGGCCACACAGAAAGAGGATCCAGACAGTCCTGATAGGCTATGTTCAGATAGTAGGGGAGGAGGGCTCTGCTATCAGTGGACTAGGGAAGGGACATTGGTGGGGAAAAGAGAGGGAGGGTGGGACCAGGAGAAGAAGGAGGGGGATACAGCTACAGTGAATAAACTGTAATAATTTTTTTTTAAAAAAGGATAAAAACAAAAGACCAAAAGTGATGTCTAAATCCTACCTGAAGTGAGCTAGAATATCTGTGAGTTTGACCCTCCTTCAAATCCAACATTTTTTAAAAAGCATGCAGGGGCCTTGATGAGCACCATAGGTTTAGATGCAATACTTTAGAGCCAAGAATTGCCCTTTAAATTGAATGTAGGTAACTGTATGAGAAACAGTTTCCACATACTTCTTTCATCCATGAAAGTGTTTCCACTTGCCATCTAAGGGCTTATAGTTGGGAACAGTACTCCAACCCTCATTTTATTGAACATTTATTTATTCTCTTTCCCTCTCTCTCACAAGATTTATTAATTATATGTGTGAGGTGAGGAGGTATCCTGGGAGGCCAGGAGAATCCCTGGATCCAGAGTGACAGATGGTTGTAAGCTTTCTGGCATGGGTGTGGGGAACCAAACAAAGGTTCTTTGCTAGGGCAGCCAGTGCTCTTAACCACTGGCCTATCTGTCAAGCCCTGCCCCGTCCCCGAATTATCTAGAGATACTGATTTACCACCATAATCCCAGCATTTGAGAAATAGAAGCAGGAGGATCAGTTTGAGGCCATCTTTGGCTACATAACAAGTTTGAGGCTAGCTCAGACTACATGAGACCTGTCTTATTTTTCTGTTACTGATCATTGGTGACAAAACACCAATGATCAAGGCAACTTGTAAAAGGAAGTGTTTAATTAGGCTTATGGTTTCAGAGGGTTAGAATACATAATGGCAGAGCAAAGGCATTATGGCAGGTGGCTACAGCAGGTGAGAACTCACATCTCATAAGGAGGAGGCAAAGTGAACCCCCAAAATTGGGAGAGTCTTTTTAAATCTCAAACCCAGCCCCCAGCGATACACTTCTTCCAACAAGACCACACCTCCCAGTCCTTCCTAAATGGTTCCACCAACCGAGTATTAAGCCATTTGAGAGTATGGGTGTAGAGGAGCATTCTTGGTAAAACTGCCACGAAACTTTTCTTAAAAAACAAGCAAATAGAAACTCAATATTTTCTTTTAAAAAATACTGGACTAATTCTGCCTGTCATGAGGAGCCCACAGCATGATCGTTAGGGTATCAGACTAATAGGTCATTTGTATTCTACTCTAAATCCCTGTTTTCACCTGTGTCCCCTGCTACTTCTTCAACATCTCTTTAGTGTCCCATGTGGACTTCCTGTCATTTCCCCTAAATGCCAAACCTGATCCCACTTCATGTTGGTTCAGGCTGCTCCCACTACAGGGACTTTCCCTCCCCCCCTCCACCCAGCAAGAACCCGGGATTCTTAGGCATGCAGCCTCGATGACTTCCTTTCCAATGGTCCAATGGTGGATAGCCTTTCCCACAGAGCCCATCCACACAGTGCTTTGGTTGGGTATCCTTTTGTGAATCATAAGATTTCCCAAGGACAAGACTACAGATTGTCTCCCCTCATGTTAGCACCTTCCACAAAGAGTCAAAGAATGAAGAACAAGTTGACAATGAGCAAACTAAGCCAAGACCACAGGGGCAAATACAGCGCCATGAGCCTAGCCTCCTCCAACCACCCAGCTATCTGGCCATGACAGCTTTGACGGAGGTTCTAGGAGACCTAAAGTTGCTCCCCCTTAAACCCAGATGTACAAGTGACAAGCATCTGAAAGAGTCATTTGGATGTTTGGCTACCTGGGAGCCTGTTGAGAACATTGCAGGCTGGTGAATGGCTGAAATCAGAGCTTTGCTTGTTTTCTCTCCCAGTTCGCCAGCTTCATCGGGAGTTCCTGAGAGCTGGCTCAAATGTCATGCAGACCTTCACTTTCTATGCCAGTGAAGACAAACTGGAGAATAGAGGAAACTATGTGGCAGAGAAGATATCTGTGAGTACCGACCTCCACGGCCACCGCCTGTGACTGGTATCACAGACACTGCACTCTCCAGGTTCCCACAGAGGGAAGCCGTAGGGAGTGGCTCACACTCCAAGGCTTGATCTGCGCGCTTTAGGATTCACGGGAAGGCATCGGCGAAGCAGAGTAAAGACTCAACAAGGGGTTCTGCCTGCTCGTACATTGCTAAGCAAAGTGGGGTCTTTACCAGTCCATACATCTCCCCACCGTTTCTTTGAGACAGGTCAGCCTGGCTGACCTGGAACTCTCTGAGCTTCACCTGCCTCTGCCTCTCCCCGAGTGCTGAGATCAAGGGCGCGCAGAGCGCAGGGACATCAAGCCGCGCGCCAGCTGCTGTCGCTTCTGCCAAAGCACCTGCCCATCGTGGCCAAGATTTTTATCATATCTAAAATGAATTGGGGGTTCTAAAATTTCAACAGTCTAAATGACCTGTGGTGCTGGGTTTGGTTTTTTTTGGGGGGGGGAGGCGTTGGATGGTAGTGGGCTTGTTTGGCTTTGTTTGCGTTAAAGGATAAGGTAGGATCTTGTGGTTGCTGTCAGCAGTATGAAGGGTAGAACCCGGTACATGTTAGGCAAGAACCCCGCCAACAAGCTACACCCCAAACCAGACAGGCTCATGAGTCCCAGTAGCCCTCCTAGACACTCGCAAGGCTGCAGTAAGAGGATCCACGAGCCCAAAAGTTGAAGGCAACATCATCATGTTGCTTCCCAGCACAGAAACAAGCTGTACAGGCCTGTGATCCTAGCACTTGGGAGATGAAGGCAGTTGAATCCAGAGTTCAAGGACAGCCTGGGCTAAATGAAACCCTCTTTAAAATATAAAGTACAAAAAAAAAAAACCAAAACAAACAAACAAAAAAACCTGAAGGGCCAGCTCAATCTTAAATGTCTAAATGATTAGAGTGGGCCTCACTAGGCATGAATTTTTCATAGGAGAAATACATAGTAGTCATGAATTTGGTCATCATTTTAGTTGAATTTTAGTCTTATTAGTCACAGAAGCCAGTGCCCATTGTTACCACCACAGTTATTTGCTAAGTATTTATCTAAGTGCAGGCTAGGGGTTAGAAAATTCCACATTAGTCGTTTTTATCTACAGACTGTTCTCCTCTCACAGATTTTTGATGATGTGCTATAGCCTAGATATTACACACACAGGTGTGTGCTTCCAAGGCACTTATTGTTCTTATAACATTAGTGCAGTTTTACAAACTGCTAAACTTGATAAACCATTGATCTACATAACAATTGTTTTCTAGGATAAAAACAACGATTTAAAAAATAAAATTGAGGGTCAGGCATGTAACTCATAATTTTACTTTTCAATTTCACATGTGAATTTAGATGTGCCCTCCGCTTACCCACTTTAGGGGCAGAAGGTCAATGAAGCCGCTTGTGACATCGCCCGGCAAGTGGCTGATGAAGGAGATGCTTTGGTTGCAGGAGGTGTGAGCCAGACGCCTTCATACCTCAGCTGCAAGAGTGAAATGGATGTTAAAAATATATTTCACCAACAGCTAGAGATCTTCGTGAAGAAGAATGTGGACTTCCTCATTGCAGAGGTGAGCAAGGATGATGTCTATATGGGGTGAGGTTCAAATCTCAAGGAACAATAATATTTAGGTTAGCTTTTGAGATCCTTTTTGATTGGTCCTCTTCCCAAGGGTCCAGCCTGGGGGTGAGGACAGGGGGTCCAGGCCAAGGGTGTGAGGCACTGAGCGGCATAGCACCACACAGACACTGGGAGTTAGGTGAATGTGATCCAAGGGCAAGCAGATTCATCCAGGAAGAGAGCACGGTATATAACTTTGGGTGACCAATCAGATCTCTCCACACTGACTTGAGCCTGCTCTTGGTTATCCATCTCTGGGTGAACTCTCAAGCATCAGATCACTCCAGCAGAAACTGCCCCAGCAGTGAGCCCTGATGGCCCTTTGCTGGGAATGCTTGAACTTTTTCATCTAAAGACTTCTGCTCACTCTGACACATTTTCAAATCTTTTGTCTTCTGTTCACACTAAGAAACTGTCACACCATTCTATTCAGGGTCAAAAATTCTCAGAAACTGAGTTATCACCAGACAGTTCAAGTCATAGTAGATTGGTGTTCTTATCATTTTGTGGGAAACACGATTAAAAGTGTTCTGCTCTTCACCGATTTCAGTATTTTGAGCATGTTGAGGAAGCTGTGTGGGCAGTGGAAGCCTTAAAGACATCTGGTAAACCTGTAGCAGCTACCATGTGCATTGGTCCTGAAGGAGATCTGCACGGCGTGTCCCCTGGAGAGTGTGCCGTGCGTCTGGTGAAAGCAGGTAATGATAGATTTCCATCAGCTTGCCATCAGTGAAACTTTTTGTTTGTTTTTGTTTTTTAAGACAGGGTTTCTCTGTGCAGTTCTGGCTGTCCTGGAACTTGTTTCATTGACCAGGCTGGCCTCGAACTCACAGAGATCCACCTCCCTTTAATCTACTGGGATCAAAGGCAAGTACCACCACAGCCTCACTAGTGAAACTTTTGAAATAACATAAAGTAAATGAACACTGTTTCAATAATCAATACATACTCTGGTATATACCAAGAAAACATACATAGAAAACCCACAAATTTACTTTGTAAACACGTGAAGAGATTTACATGTTGATGTGTGTGAATGGGAGGCCTATGTGTGGTATGCGTGTGCCCACATGAAGGCCTGAGGTAGATGTTGGAAGGCTTCCTCTATTGCTATTCCCTTTCCTTCTTTCTTTCTTTCTTTCTTTCTTTCTTTCTTTCTTTCTTTCTTTCTTTCTTCCTTCCTTTCTTTCTTTTCTTCCTTCCTTCTTTCCTTCCTTTCTTTTCAAGACAGGGTTTCTCTGTGGAGCCTTGGATGTCCTGGACTTGCTATGTAGACCAGGCTGGCCTTGAACTCAACAGCATCCACCTGCCTCTGACTCCCTGAGTTTTGGGATTACAGGCGTGAGCCACCATGCCAGACTCTCCTTATTTCTGACAATAGGGTCTTTCACTGAACCTAGGGCTTATTGATTAGCTAGACTGTCTTGGCCATGGAGCTCCTAGAATCTACTTGTCTGTCTTGACACAGTACTAGGGCTACAGGTGTGTGCTACCATGTCCAGCTTTTTACGGGAGTGCTGGGGATCTGAACTTAGGAACCACTGAGCTATCTCCCCAACCCATGAATTTATGTTTTTAAGGAACAGTAAAATTTAATTCTCGAATCTCTAAGCCACATATGCAAGGCAGCCTTTTGAAAGGGGCAGCTCGACACATGCTGCAGGTTTAATGCTTAGAAACAAGAAGAATGTTTGGGCAACTCAAAAGAAATGTTAAGAGAAATTGTGTTTTATTTAAATATGTCTCAAGTTGAGGATCTTTAAACATTAATACTTCAAAGTTAGTTGTCTCTTTGGCAAAGTTTTTCCGTTCTTACTAGTGGCTAGCTTGCTTTGCTTCGTGTATAAGAAATTCAAGGAAACTTTGATATGAGATACCGACCACCTAATATATCTTTTTATGCAATTTCTGTTCCTTACATTGGGTTTTATTTCAATTAGGGGAAGCTCACAGACTGTTTTCTAAACTGTCACATTTTAAATCCAAGTTATAACTCAGTGTCTGAGGACAAGAGTGCACACTCTGTGAACTAGGGACACATTGGTGATTTGTTTAATTTATGCTTCTTATCCACCTCCTGATTTTTCATAAAAATCTTTTTCACAGTTGTTATTAATAGTAACAGATATTTATATTTAGGAAAAAAAATCTTATAATCCTGACTTTTATGGGAATTATAAAAATGACTTTCTGCCACTGTGCCTAAGAAGTCTTTGTGAACTTATTAAACATGTGTGCTGATAGGGGACATTTATTCTGGTCTCAGAGGAGCAGCATAATGGTAAACATGGGTACAATCCAGCAACTAGGAGTGTTGAAAAATTACTGTGCTTACTACATAATGACAAACACTAAAAAATTGACTGTCAAAATTTAAAGGAAAGCTAATAATGCTTTAAAAAAAAAAGATGGACAACCCAAAATGCTTAAGTGACACTTCAATTATACCAGACTCCTCCAACAACCTTTCTCAGAAAACTTCCTGGCTGCTCACGATCACTCTTCCTCACAAGTGATAGAGGTTTGTGTGAAGACCAAATGGTGAGCAAAGCTTCCCATGAAGATAGGAGCATGGGAGCTGCCAGACCCATGCTAACATGTCCTCTTGCTTCCAGGTGCCTCCATCGTCGGGGTGAACTGCCACTTTGACCCCAGCGCCAGCTTACAAACTGTGAGGCTCATGAAGGAGGGTGTGCAGGCTGCTGGGCTGCGAGCTCACCTGATGAGCCAGCCCTTGGCCTACCACACTCCCGACTGTGGCAAACAGGGATTCATTGATCTCCCAGAATTCCCCTTTGGTAAGACAGGCCTTTTAAATTGTCTCAATATCTTTGCTTGAGAAATTGCAAATGAATTTCAGAGAGCTTTTGTCATGGGAGAGAAATAGCTGTACGTGTCATCTCTTGTCCCCTAGTTTCTGTCCCTGCAGCCAAAATTCCCTTCAGATCGGGCAGGACATATTGGAAGGACAAATGGGTTCGATAAGGGAAACAACAAACCCATGAATTTAAGTGTGGAGTTAGAGTTGATGAAGGGGCGTTGTCTGGGTGGTGGCTCTGGAGAGAGCTAGCCCTGGTTTAGCTCTGTTGCTGAACTGTGTGATCTTAGGAAACACCCTTTCATCCCCATTTCTAGTTTTTATTACAAACATAGGATTAAATGAATTACTTCCAAAACCCTACTCCTCTTAAATATTTTTACCTTAATCTTGTGTGTGCGCCTGTTTGTGTGTATGTGCGCGTGCACACACTCGTGCACATGTTTACATGTGTTTATGTACACACATGTAGAGGCCAGAGGCGGGCGTCAGGTACTTTGCTCTCTCACTTTCCACCTTTTTTAAAGATTAAAGATTTAATTTTAATTGTGAGTGTGTTACATGTGGGAGTGTGTTATGCATGTGTGCGTGCTTGTGTGCGTGTATGGTGTGTGTGTGCAGCTGAAGCTACGGGCTGTTCTTTGTGAACCACCCTGCATGGTCCCAAACCAGGTCCTCATACCTGAGCAGTAATTGCTCTTCCTCAGAGCTGTCTCTCCATCCACTTATTTTTTATTTTTTTACAAAAAGAACCTAATATCACTTATTTCAGGGTTGGAACCCCGAGTTGCGACCAGATGGGATATTCAAAAATACGCCAGAGAGGCCTTCAACCTGGGGGTCAGGTACATTGGCGGCTGCTGCGGGTTTGAGCCCTACCACATCAGGGCGATTGCGGAGGAGCTGGCCCCGGAAAGGGGGTTTTTGCCACCAGCTTCCGAAAAACATGGCAGCTGGGGAAGTGGTCTGGACATGCACACCAAACCCTGGATCAGAGCCAGGTCAGTACCCTCCATCTGCTTCTTCTGTGTCCAAGTGAGGCCGCTAAAGGACCCTTCTCTCCCATTTCCTGTGTGAAGAGGAATGGGCTGATTCCTCCAACAGAGTCTCTCCCTGAGCTGCTTATAAAGCATCGTGCCGGGTGACTTGTGGAGCCGGTTTAAGATAGACTGTAGTTGAGACGGCATGTGAAATTTGCTCTGTGTTCCACTCAAGCAGCTAATCTTGCGCCGCTTGAGTTTTACGTAGGTGAAGGTGGGCCCTTCCCCCCTTCTCCTCTCTCCCCTCCTCCTTCCCTTGCCTTCCTCTCTTCGCCCCTCTCCTCTGCTCTCCTTTCTTTCTGCATCTTTCCTCCTTTTTTCCTCTTTCTCTTTGTGAGCTTCTTCCCTTTCTCCCTCCCCCTCCTGTGCTGGTCCCAATAAATCTGCATTTATATTATATTATATTATATTATATTATATTATATTATATTATATTATATTATATATATATATAACATATATAATAGATATAACAGATAGATAGATATGAGGAGTTGAAGCTGATGTGTAGTGTTGCTTGCCTTGAATCCCAACACTAGGGAAGCAGAGGCAGGTGGATCTCTGAGTCTGAGGCCAGTGATTCATGCCTTAGAGTAGATGAAAGGGCTACCCTCTGGTGTGGAGGTCTACAGAGGGCTAGTCATCGTTCTCCCTTTGATGCTGATGTGACCTTAGGAAACATCCATTGATTCTACAGAGTGAGTTCCAGGACAGCCACAGCTATATAGAGAAACTGTCACAAAATCAAAACAAGACAAAAACCAAAAATAGAGTTGAATATAACTTAGGTCTGGGGCAATTCAATGGAAGAATGGTTTCATGTTATCAAAGTCTTGAATAAGCTCCAGCTGCATTAAAAAAATCAAAAATTGAATATAGCTTTGTATTAATACTTTATATTAATGCTAAGTATTTTGTGTCATGACTTTCAGAGCTGGGAATGAGGTGGTATGATGGGCAAGGTCTTTCCACAGAACTCACATTCCGATGGGGGAGCCAAACAAGGAAATAAGTCCACAACTGGCACTGTGCCAGGCACCAACAACATGGGCGAAATAGGAACCTTTGATTTCTGACTTCAAGAGTCTCCCAGGGAGTAATGGCTAAGAAAATAAGTGCTTGGCATGATGGTACATATTTGTAATCCCAGCACTTAGAAGGTGGAAAGGAGAAAATAGAGAGTTCAAGGCCAGCCTCAGGCACATAGTGAGTTTGAGTCCAATATGGTCTACATAGCACACAGACAAACAACAACAACAAAAAAAGCAATGAAAGAAGTATAAAGTCATTATATTACACTGTGACAGCTTTCAAAAAGCGAAGGAAACAACGGTCTCTACTAACTAGAACAACATATTAGAAAAAGGGCAGTTGAAAACTGGGTCTCGAAGGCTGAATAGGATCCTACAAGGTATGAAAATAGGGTGGGAGCCCCAGTTACCAAAAGTTCCTAAAAGACAGAGAAATAAACAAAAAAAGTTCAAATAACACAGTGAATTCAAATACAGAGAGATGCACAGCGATACAGGCTCTGAGCTAATGGTCCAGGGCTAAGAAAGGATGCCTACAGAAGCTCTAGCCAGAGCTGAACTCTGAAGGATGCATTGCATTGCCAGAAAAGAGCCCAACAGGAGGCACTAAGAAGTGGAAAGAGGGATGGGTAGTCTGAAGGGGAAACAGAATTTCCTGGAAAGCAGACTCTAGGAGGAGCAGTGGGTAGCTCCATGATCATCAGTGTGCTTGCTGGTATATGACCTCATTGCCAAGGTGATGGGGAACCCAAAGCAAGGTTAGATTTTCAAGAGTTTAGCAGATGTAATGGCCAACGTAGATGCTCTCTAGACAGACTATCAGGCCTGATGAGGCCTAAAGCACTGGGAGATGATGAAAATGGAATGAAGAAGGATGGAGGCAGAATCCAGTCACAGGCACCAGCTTGTCTCCAGGCAAGTTTAAATGTGGGTGCAGGGAGAGAGTGATAGAAGAACATAGGGGTGCATGTGATCAAAGAGTGCCATACCGAAACACATTATTTTGCACAATTAATATATTCTAATAAAAGAACTCTGTGTAGGCCCTGGATGTCCTAGGACTAACTTTGTAGACAAAGCTGGCCTCAGATTCACAGAGATCTGCCTGCTTCTGCCTCCCGACTGCTGGGATTAAAAGTATACGCTACTACCGCCCAGCTAATAAGAGATTTTAAAATGTGGCCAGAACATCAGAATGAAAAGGTTGTATATACTGGATAGAAAATATCCTGATTCTGCATTTTAGGCTTTTAATGGCTATACTTGGGTTCAAAGAAGACCTAAAGGGGTAAGTGGTGAAGGTGCCTTAATTTGGATTAATAAACATGTTTTCATAGTCATGCTTCCAGAGACTAAGAAAGGCCCTGAGGGTCTACTAGGGATCTTGGTGTGTGCTTTGCATGTGTTGTGGATCTTAATGTGTGTTTTGTTTCCACAGGGCCAGAAAGGAATACTGGCAGAATCTTCGAATAGCTTCTGGCAGGCCATACAACCCCTCAATGTCCAAGCCAGATGCCTGGGGTGTGACCAAAGGGACGGCCGAGCTGATGCAGCAGAAGGAAGCCACTACTGAGCAGCAGCTGAGGGAGCTCTTTGAGAAACAGAAGTTCAAATCTGCACAGTAGCCACAGGGCAACCATTGGGGTGAATCCTTCTATGTCTGGGCCACAATGTGCACACAGAGGAAAAAGATACCTAAAACTCAATGCTTGTGTTAATACTAGTCTACACCTATGGCTAGCAGTTAGGTAGACAGAATAGAATCAAAATTATCGTTTTACAGTTATAAAAGTATGTTTTAGTATATATACTTAGAAGCAAAGAAAAGGGAAATCCACAGTAAATACTAAACAGATTTCCGAAGTACCTGGCATGTAACAGGCATTACAGAAATCACTGCAGCAAAGCAAAAATCACTCAGATGTCAGGTAGGAGGATGGGACATAAGCCACCATAAGTAACATAGTAACTGCTCAGGGACCATATTATAAATGACACAGCAACCTGTTTTATCTAAGGTGCTTCCGGCAGTGATCTCCAAGATGTTTTGAGCATGACCTTTAGAGAGAAACAACATATAGCCACAACAAAGAAACAAATGATTCATTCTGGAATTTTTGGGTGTATCTCTTTCTGTCCCATTTCATTAATAAAAACATGTTGATTGAAAATCTTCAAGGCAATTTTCGTGGCCTTGAAATGGTTTTGACTATTGCTATGGAACACTTCAGATATGGGGCTTACCCAAGGTAAATATATTCTTATAGAAAACCAGCCATATGGGACTAGTTATTAAACATCCAAATCACAGAGGTCTCTGTAGGCTTAGATTTTTCAAACACCTACTTTATTTAAGGTTCTTAAATGCATCTACCTCCCTTCCAACCTCTTGACCTTAGGTAGGAGATTAGTAGGAAAAGGGGCTTTACATTTCTTTTATCTACTTCCTGCTTATAAAAACCACGCCCCTTGCATGAGGTAGTTTCCAGCTGACAAATATCATGTGCCTTTTCCAGAGGGGTTGTTTCCCTCAGGGGCTGTCCTCCACAGGGGGTTGGGGGGAACGTTCGTACATCCCACACTTGGGACCAAAACAAAAATATTCACATGACACAACTGAGTTCCCAAAAAAACCCAGAAACTTGCACTTCAGTCCTATTTTGAGACTTCCAGTGTTCTCTCCAATCCCACACTCATGCTGACCACTTAGAAATACAGTCACACTGAGCAGGGAGATGGCATGAGTAGATTTCCTCTCTTCACACTACTCAACCCTGGACCGATTGGAGTGCTTCAGTAAACCAGCTACATGTGGAGCAGTGAGCTTATCAGTTTAGCTAATAATAATAATAATAAAGATGTGCCCAAGTATAGAGGTTCTATTCAGGAATCTCTAGCACAGCGGTTCTTAACTTGTAGGCTGAGACTCCTTTGGAGGTCACATGACCCTTTCACAGGGGTTGCATGTCAGATATCCTACACATCAGATATTTACATTACTATTCATACCAGTAGCAAAATTACAATTATGAAGTAGCAATGAAAATAATTTTCCTTGGTGATTGGGGGTCACCACAACATGAGAAACATAAAGGGTCACAGCATTAGGAAGGTTGAGAACCACTGTTACAGAGGAACAGCATCAATAGGATGAATATTAAGAGGAGTTTTATTACAATGGTTTATGATTTGTTACAGTGATTTACATGCTTTTTCCAACAATGGCTGTTTCCCTACAAAAAGTCCACATGGCTGGATGTCTCAGCTGGTCTTCAGTATTCATTGGAATGCCAAAGAAGTAGGTTCTACCAGTGAAGGAATGCCTCAGATGAACTTTTCAGTGAGAGTGAGGGCAAGGAGGCAAAGAGAAAAAGTGTCCTTCTCCTGTGTCCTTTTGTATAGGCATCTACAAGAAGATACAGCTCATATTGAGGACAGATCAATTTTAGGATCTAGATTTAGGATAGGGTTTCCCACTTCAAATGCTTCAACCAAGAAAAACCCTTCAGTGTGCCTACCTGCTTGGATTTTAGTTGATTCTAGATACAGTCAAGTTGACAATCAGGACAAGTCATTACAGTGTCTTTATTCACAGCACTGAGATGCTGAGGTAAAAGCAGGAGGATTTCTGTGAGTTCAAGACCAGCCTGGTCCACTTATCAAGTTCCAAACCAGCTAGGGCTATATAGTGAGAGCCTGTCTCAAAAAATAAGTGAAAAAAAAAAAAAAAAGGTCTGGAGAGGTGATTCAGTGGTTAAGAACAGGTACTGTTCTTCCAGAGGACCAGGTTTCCTATGTATGGATAGGTATAAGTCCATCTACTGGAGCATCTACTGGAACCTTATCCCTAAAGAAAACTGATTCTTTTTCAGGTAGGGGTGGGACTTCGTGAGTCCTTCTGGCCTTCTTTTGTCTGGCTTGATTGTGTGTAGGTCTTGTACATGTGATCGCAACCACTATAAGGGAGTGTGTGCCATCATCTGCTACATCCAGAAAACACTGCTGCCAACATGATATAAGCTGGTTATTCGGGAAGAGGAAACCTTGACTGGGAAAATGGCCCCACCAGACTGGCCTACGGGCAAACAAACCAAGGGGCATTTTCTTAATTGATTATTGATGTGGGAGGGCCTAAGCCATTGCATGTGGTGCCAAGCCTGGACAGGTGGTTCTGGTAGGTATAAGCCAGCCAGTGAACAGTGTTCTTGCATGGCATCTGCATCAGTTCCTGCCTTGAGTTCCTGCCCAGCCTTTCCTGGATGATGACTACAAGCTGTGGGATGAAATGAACCCTTTCCTTTCCAGATTGCTTTTGACCATGGCCCTTTATTACCAAAAAATCCTAACGAAGACACACTGTTTGCTGGCAGTCATCCGCTCCCTTTGGTTGTTAAAATCTTTCCACACTCTCTTTTCTGATAATACTTTTGAGCCTTAGGGGGAAGGGAGTGCATTGAGGCTGAACACTCCGCAGTCCAACCCAGAAAGCCGTTGGTTACTTTCATGGCAGTCATATGCCACTTTTGCACCAGAGGCTCTATTTTGCCAGGCCAATTTGTCATTGTAGTTGAAAACTGTAATTGTTTTCAGCTGTTAAAAAGAGCAGCGACGTCTCCTCTTCCCCAGCAGCCATCGGTTGTATGCTCCAATGAATGGTCCTGCGCCCAACTACATCCTGGCAACGCGTGACGTTGAGAGGGGAAAGCGGGAGCAGGAGAAATTTGGAGGGAGTGGGGACGGATTTAACTAAAATACATTATATATTGCATAACATTTTCCTAACAATAAAGAAGACAACCGCGAGCAGTGAGAGTCTTGATTATACTTACTCATTGCGGTTCTAGAATTCTAGTCCTGCACAAAACTTCACCATCTATTAAAAATAGCAGCGCTGTTTACTTTACGGGAATGCTAGGATATTTAAAAAAGATGGTGTGTAAGAAGGGCAAAGAAACTTCTAGGATTTTCTAGCACTTAACACCGTGCTCTCGGAACACAGGGCCGATGCAGTCCAGCTCTTGGAGAACGCCAAGTAAGCGGGCCCAACCCCCTTTTCCTCACATTCTCAGAAACGCCTACAGTCGTCTCACTCTGAACATGTATTTCTGTTTAATATTCTTTCCAGGACTTTGTTACCGCACAAAATATTATATGTCTTTCATCATTCTTTTATCCTTTGATTAAAAAAAAAATCTCATCAGAAGGAATATGGCGAAGCTGTTCTTGAACTGTATATCAAGACTGCCGCCTAGTGGTAGGCTTCATCATTTGCCTTTCTTTTTTTTAAATTCAGTCCCTCCAAGCACATATTGCTTCCAGAACTCTTGTTCATAAAAAGAGGGGGCTCATTTAATGCCTAAGAGCTTATTTGATTAAATAGATGTAAATATTTTTAATAGAACCAGAGCCCAAGGTAACTGAGACATCAAGTCCAAGCGCAGAGTTTCTAAGCGGAATGCCAAGTCAGAAAGTAGGCTCTTAGAGTGGAACCAGATCACATGCTTCACGAAGATAAGGAGATAAAAAAAAAAATGGTTGGAGTTACTTGGATTCGCCCTAAACTGAATAGACTTTTCAGTTTATGGTCTAGTATGTCTTCAAACTTCAGCAAAATGTATTTGCATAGGACAGCCAAGCAAATGCAGGCGCATGGGGATGTGAGACCTGGACTGGAGCAAATCAAAAACTTCAGTTCTCAAGATGGGGACAGCAGCTGGCCAGCAGGGAATCTCTGAAAAGCCCTGGCTTTGCTTTGAAGAGCTATTTCGTCAACATAGATTCATGTCACTTGGCAGAAACACCGTCTTTGTTTGGGTCAGTTGTTTTTTTTTTTGTTTTGTTTATTTTATTTTATTTTTTTTAACAGCACTAAGACATGTGAGTCTTTGAATAACACCCAGGACAGCTAAGCCAGAAAGAAGAGCCTTGTATGTCTTCAAGCAGATTTCCTAGAGTTCCCCGCTGTGAGAGGGCTGACACGCCTGTCAGCTTTACAGATTGTTTTCACAAATAGCCACCCATTGCTCAAAGGCATGCCCTTGGCCAGTCTGGAACTTCCCACAAGCTACTTACCGAAGCAATAAAGAAGAAAAAATCACCTGGGGGGCTTCAAAGCATGCATGCTCTTACATTAGAGAGCTACGGATGAAGAGGCTCATGTTTCTCAGAATATTCATAATGAAGGTCAGCATCTGAACAACAAAACGCTGAAGACATCTAAATGTAAGGGTTTGTCATAAACGGCAATAGGGAGGGCCGGACACCTGTGGAAATTCACAGTTCCAGTGAGGGGAAGTAACAGCCTCAAAAGCTTCCTGTTTCAAAGCAGTTTTTTGACCTATGTTTACTTTTATACTTGTGAGTTTTCCATGTACATTTTTACATAAAATAAGCTATTTATTTTATTTATTCTTTTTTTGAGACAGGGCTGTTCTGGAACTCACTTTGTAGAACAGGCTATCCTTGAACTCATATGCCTCTGCCTTCAGGATTCTAGGACTAAAAGCACATGCCACCACCTCAGCCCAGCAAAAAAATAAGCTTTCAAAGGAAATAGCTTACTTTTAACAAAAATATATTTCTCCAAATTCCTAAAATATCTTTAGCAATCATCAGTTACATGCAAATTATTAATATGCCATTTATAGAGTACATAAATGTTTCCTGTTTTGTTTTGTTTTTTTGAGTGGGTTCAATTAGACCTATGTGGCCCCATTCTGTGCTCATTTGTTCTAATTTACCACATGGCCTTGAAAGAAAGACGCTAGGAATATTTTTTTTAAATAGCTCAAATCTTTCAGCAGCTCAGCCTGGCCACTCTTTCAGTTGTTTGGGCTTAATGAGATTTTGCTGTTCTTTGGAGAAGTTGATGTCACAAACATCTGAACCAGCTTGGTGGGACTCGGGCGTTTCTCAAAAACACCAGGGCAGCAAGGCAGAAAATAAAAGTAGCACGTGCCTTTAGAGTTGGTAGTTCGTGGCACAGTTTCCAGCTTTGTCCCTGTCTCGGTGTGAGAGGTCCAACTAGTCCTCACTCTTCTCTGGCTTTCCAGAGTTTACTTCTTCCTCTGTGAGGAAGCCTCAGACATTTTGCTGTGGAGTGTCACAATTTTCTTCCTAATCTGATAATACTGGTAAATAGCAGCTCAACCGTTGTCAATATTTACTGAGTTGGTGATGTGTTTCCAGCAGCTTTAATTATTAAATACTCCTTTGGCTAACCAGATGTCAGACTGAAATAACACTGTTCAGGCCGCAGGATGGCTTAAGAGAATAGCCTTTGCCTGGTATTGAAAACTGAAGCTATCACATGCACAAACCAAGAACTGTTTCCTAATGGGGGTTGGGTCTGCGGCTTTTCACAGTATAGCTGCCTGTTTCCAGGCCTGGGAGTCCTTTGCAAATTTACATAAACAATAAAATACCTAGAAACTTTCACATCCGTAATCTTTGTTTCAGAGTTCCGTGTCTTTCTAGGCGGAGACGTAACTGGCTTCTCACATTTGGGAAGAAGATGAAAGTTTGAGAATGAGAAATCTCAGAATTGTCCCCTCTTGTAACGCTATTTCAGCAGCATGATGAGTGATACCCATTCCCAAGAACACAGACACACATCAGTTCAGACTGTGGGTGCAAGCCAGCATCCCTGCCTGGGCATACCTCTTCTCAGGGTTACCCAGACAGGGTGCCCAAACTTGGACTAGGTCCTATATGACTTCCAGTGGCCAGAGGAACCTTCCTCAGAACTGTCCCCCTCCCACAGGCTAGGAGTGGCCAGCGCCAGCTGTCCCCATGGGAGAGGCACCCCCAAGCCTGAACCAGATGACAAAGGACCCAACCCTGGTTCCTTCCCTTCTGGTGCTCAGTGCCCCTCTTTTATTTTCATATCCTTCATCTGCATCCTGTCTAGGATGAGAAGCCCTGGGAATTACCTGGGTCTGGGTTCCAGGAGGTGACCCATAGGACTGGATGATTCTCATTATCCAGTTGATGTTCTTGTCACCAGGTCTGGTGAAAATGGGTTACCTAGTAAGGGACTGTACTTTAGGATGTTTTCATGTCAGGCATCGGATAAGGTCAAGACTCCAGGCCATGAAAATTCTGCTGGCCCTGGCCTTCAGTGGTTTATGAGGCAGCCTACAGTGTTGCTCACGGTGGTAACTCACCCCTCCACAGGATCCTTTACACATGCCAGGCCATTTCCTAGGAATGTTTGTACCTTCTTTAAGGTTACAGTGTCAACAGGCTGTTATAGTCAGTGCCCCTGGCCTAATGAAGGCCATACTATTGTGGTCCCTAGGCTGGTGTGAAATCAGGTGAGATAAAGAAAGGACATTTCCTGAGGAATGAGACCTCTTTTTTTGTCTCCTCAAGATCTCCTGTCTCCTCATAGAGGTATGTAGCCACTGGGAGCGCTCAGAGTTCAAGGAGGCCACATTTTGCTGTGAATACCTAAAGAATTGAAGACTAGTTTAAAAGATGTAAAATTCCAAATGACAGAAGCTGGAGGAACGGCTCAGCGGTTAAGAAGAGCACTTGCTGTTCTTCCATAGGATCACAGTTCAATTGGCAGCACCCACATGAGGCAGTTCACAATTGTATGTAATTCCAGCATCATGGGACCCAACACCATCTCTGGCTTCTTTAAGCAACCTATGCATATGTGGCATACACTAGTGTGCGTGCACAAATGTGTGTGAAACTTACTGTGTAAGTGAATTAGTGACAGGTCCCCAGGGGTTCTTGGTAAAAACAGAACTTTTCCTCATCAAGGAAACACAGAAGTCTCTGGGACTCAGTTCTCCAGGATGATGTGAGGTCGGAGTCACCACACAACCAGACCAGCATTAAACAGACAGTACATACAAAATATTTGTTTATGGGGTATGAATACATCAGTGAACATGTTAGATGTTGTGCATGTGGCCAGCCACTCCTGTGTGAAAGCACAGTGAATAAAGGCCATTTCTTAAGGGTAGCATTAGTTATGATAAGGGTTATGGTTACAATTAGGGTTAGGGTTGTGCTAGGGTTAGAGTTAGGGATCCTGTTCAAACTTGGTTGCCTAAGCGTTTGCAAGCAATTCAACATATGGTGGCTTAGCACAAACAAAAAGCTCCTTTATAATGAAATCAAATACACTTGCTAAATACTTGTTTAAAGGGTTATCAAACATCTATGAACTTGCTTTATTAATTGTTGAAACATTCTTATTTGGAAACAGAGTCTAGAATACAGTATATTTATCTCTCTTTAAACTTGTTCAAGCCATTAACCACAAGGCATCTTTGTAGAAAAACAGTGAACTTATTTATAACTAAACCTGGATGCATTTTCCAAAAAATTTTTAATAAATATTTATACACCACGAACCTTGTTAGCATTAAAGAAGTATACTAACACTCCTATGTGAAAACACAGTGAATGATGCAGTATGCTTTTTTTTCTGCCTTAGCTTGTTAAAGCAATTAACCAAATGGCATCTTTGTGAGAAATAGTTAAACTCCTTAATATCAAAACCTCAAGAAAATATCTAACATTTCTTTAAGGTGTTTTCATACATCTAGGAACATGTCAGTATGGAAGCACTTACAGATTCACTCATGTGTGCAAGCATGGAATAATGTGTGCAAGCATGGAATCATGTAGTACTGTTACTTCTGCTTACACTCCTTCCAGCAATTAACCACATAGACTTTTCACAGAAAGCAAAGAATGCCTTCTTTCCTGTGAATTAAACACAGTCACAGCCTTAGCGGTCATGTGACACTTTGGACACAGAGTCAGCTTCTGGACAATAGGAGACAAGTTCTAGCCCAAACCATAAAGCGGCTGTATTTCCCTTTCCCATTGCCATCTTTTGGTGGGAATGAGAGGTTGGTTTACTGTGCCACATGGTGTGAGTCATCCATGCATCACAGCACTTCAATGCTCTTGCTTGCTTGGGTTTAATCTATACATAACATGTATCATCTTCTGTGCCTGCCGCCAGCTGATCAAGTAGCGTCTGGGAGAAGCAGAGCTCAGCGGTCCCACATTTATCCATGTCCTTTGGTGTCACACTGGACACATGGCTCCCAGGTGTGGTCTGATGAGTAGGGAGAGCTCTGGTGACTAGAGCATGCGTGTCCGCTACCCGGGGAGGCGCTGCCTTCACTCAGCCAAGCCTGGTGCTGACTTAGGGTAGCTTTCAGTCAACTTCACGCTTTGTCCCGGATTATAAGCAACTCTGACCTTGTCCTTGTGCAGTTTTTTTTTTTTCACAATCATTAGATTTCAACATTTGAGAGGTCAAAACATTGAGAGTCACTTTTCTCACTCAAAGAGCTCAGCAACTTCCCCATTTAAAGTTCTCTCTCCCTTTTGGCCTTTTTGACACTACAAACTAGAGATAAGAGACTTAAACGTTTCATTGAAGCAGGCTTTTTTTCCGACTTGAAAAGCTCCTAGAAGTTTCATGCAGCCCCCTCCTGCCTCTCCTGGTGTTGCCTGGAGAGCGAAATCTCTAAGCTGGGAACTGGAATTTCTGTCTGCTGTGGCTCAGCCTGGGAAAATGCATTCTGTCCCTCAGCTCATGGCTGAGAATTTTGACGAAATCACCCAGTTTTGTGCATGCTCCACCAATGTGTTCTCTTTTTTTCTAGTTTGTGGCCCAGTTGGCACGGGCGGGAGCAGAGGTGTGCCGGCTGCGGAACGAGAGCCCTGGAAGGAAATGGTTTTGCTCCAGTGCTTGGAAGCCAACCGGTCTGTTCACTCTCCTGTGAAAGCATCCTAAGATACTGCTTAGAAAGGTGAGAACACCTGCCCCAAAATGCCGGACAGTGGCAGGAAAGACAGTAAGGCCGGAAGTGGTCACCCTTCTGGAGTAGGAAACGGCAACGGGAAAGACACGGGAACCTGAGGACTTGGGAAGAACAAAGAGAATTGCCAGCTGCTCTTCCTACCTCGAGCAACCTTGCCTCACATGTCCCTAGACCTTGAGTGGGACCAAGACTCCATGACAGGCAATGAGATACCACAGGGTGTGAGTAGGCCCAGGTTCTTGAGTTGTTGAGGTCGACACAGCTCTGGGGGGTCTGGACTGAAGGCTAGAAGCTTCAGCCTGTATCAAAAAACTGGCCTGGAAAAATATGGGACATCCACAATGTTTTGATGGCTTAGACATATATATTTTGTTTCCTGTACTAGGAAAGCTATGCGTATTTTTACAAGAAAAACGGGGAGAGGAGTATAAAAAAAACAAAACAAAAATGATACCCAGTTCATATCAATTTCATTTCTTTGTTTTGAGACAAGGTCTTATTGTGTAGCCTTAGCTAGCCTAAAACTCACTGCTGCAGGTAAGGTTAGCCTTGGACATTTGGCAGCACCCCAGCTTGAACCAGACAAATGCCAGAATTACATGTATGTGCCACCACCATACATGACATTAAAAATATTGTTTTTGAGGTGAGATCTGAAAAGAAAATGTTTCTTCCTTTGCATATTACACTCAGGACAGCAGGATACACAGAATTCTGTGTGCAACGAGCGTGCATTTGTGCCTGCATTCGTTTGCGTATACATGTGTGCATATGTGTGTGTGTGTGAGTGTATGTGTGTATTTTAGACAGGGTCTTACTTAGCCCAGCCTTAACTTTCCTTCGTAGGCAGGTATGACCTTGACGTTGACTTCCTGATCTTTCTGCCTCTACCTCCCCAGCATTGGGCTCATACCATACCTGCTTTATATGGTATCCTGGATTGAACCTAGAGCATTATGCTTCCAAGACAACCCTCTATCTACTGAACTACATCCTCAGCTGCTGGGACCCTGAATTTCAATATGAACTGGGGGCAACACAACTCAGTTTCCTAAGTGTTCCCAAGGGCTGGGATTATAGGTCTGTGCTTCTGTCCCAGTGGTTTAATAATCCCTGTGTGACAGACAGACGGGTGTCCCATTAATGTCTGGAGCACAGTCTCAGAGTCAAGGTGACTCTGGAAGCTACTGAGCCATGCACTACTTTTGGAACTGTGCAAAGAGTGCTTTTTGCTTAGCAGTCTGCCTCCCAGTGGTGCTGGGCAGAAAGCCCATAGTTAGAGGAGGGGGGCACACTGTGCCACCCCACCTGGCTGGGGCCTGTGAGCCCAATGCCAGGCCTCCTGGCTGCAGGGTACATCACTGCTATGTCTCCATCCTGTTCTCCAAGCTATCAGCTCAACCAGCCAGAGTCTGTGGGTTTGGGAGTTCCAGCCTTACAGCCCAGTTCCTTCCCCCAAGTTTCTGGGCTCCAATAACCCCAACCTCCTTTCCAGTAGCAGTTCTGCAGCCTTCTAAGGCCACAGCTGCCTCTTGTGGTTATCACATCCAGGTTCCTTTCAAAAGTTTTCATCTATCCGTTCAACTCCATGCACTAAATTCTCTGCTAAAATCCTTCCAGTTTTTTTTTCTTTTTTGCCAGCAAGAACTGTGAGATAAAGTAACACTTGGCACTGTGCCATCCAACCAGATGGTGTTAAGCAGTCCCGTGTCATAGTGGGAAACATGTCTCAAACAGACAGTGGCCAATGGGCTGAGCTAACGTGTAGAACCACTCTAGACTTCAGGCTCATAACAAATGAGAACATGTTCTACGACAGTGCAGACACTGCTGGACCCCAGGTCTGGCAAAGCCTGTGTGACTATTGCTAATAGCCTGCCGCTGTCCCCTGAGCCTGGGCTAAAACTGTAAAGGAATTTTAAATTCAGAACACGGTTTTTCTGGCAAGAGATCACATCCAAAGAACTTCTTGTTCTGTGCGATCCGGCAACTTTTTGTTTTGTTTTTGAGATAGGTTTGTCTGTGTAGCCCTGACTGTCCTGTGCATTTAGACTAGGGTGGCCTCGATCTCACAGAAATCCTCCTGCCTCTGCCTTCCCGAGTGCTGGGATCACAGGCCTGTGCCACCACACCTGCAGACACAACTTTAATCCAGGAGACGGAGGCAAGCAGATCTGAGTTCAAGGCCAGCCTGGTATAGAGCAACGTTTCTGGTAAAGAAAAGCTGATATCCAGGTGTGGCGGTATGTGTAATCCCAAACAATGAAGGGAAAGTTAGTATGTAGAAGAAAGCACCCATGTTTAAAAGTGATGTCTAATTCAGTGGCAGAAACAGTAATGAATCAGAGAAAGACTTGACAGAATAGTAGAAAGGGAAGATATTTAAGGGGTGATGCAGACACAAGAGGCAGTTATAGCATGAGAGTTTTACAGAAAGAGACTGAAGACAGAATGGGCCAGAGAATGAGAAGGAGTCACAAAATTAGAGCAGGTTGCTGGCGTTAGTTAGAGGCCAAGTGCAGCGACTCGGGGGCTTAGAGAAAAGCCAGATTGAATAAGTCAACTGGGAGAGTAATTTGAGCCAGAACAGCTGAATTGAACCAGCCAGCCCAGAGCTCAGAAAAAATATGAAAGGTGAGCTTATTCAGCAGTTAGTCTCAGAGGCTGAAAACATTCTAGGCCTAGGTTAGATTTTATGGAGGCCAGAAGCTTCCAGGACTAGGACTAGGTTAGCAGACAGAGGCAGAAAGCCTCTGAGACAATAACTGAAACAGGCAAACAAAAGTTTCTTTCACAGCTAACCCTGAGACCTGAGACTTGTGTGGAGTCTGACCTGGCTCACACAGTGATGGTTCAGTATTCCAACACCTCACTGCCTGTGGTAACAAATAGGAAGAAGATAGAAGAAGGAAGAAAACCAGCAATGCCAGGTCCTCAGAGGGGAGATGGGACTTGACAAGTTCCAGAGAGGGGCTTCAAATGCCAGGCGGACCAGGAGCTGGATCAGGCCGCAAAAGTGCTTTTGTGTACCAGAAAGCCAGACTTGGTGGCTTGTGTCTGTAATTCCAGCACTCCTGTAGCCAAACAGGAGGTGGAACTGGGAAAACCTACCAGAAGGTAAGATAGGAGGTAGACCAGATGGGGATGGTTAAGGCTGATGGCATTGGATTGGGGCTGGAAGATGGACGGTGAGGTTATTGAGATAACAGGTGCAAATATCTGCCTAGCCCAAGGTAAATAAGGCAATTATAAAATCTAACAGGTGTCTGTGTCTTATTAATTGTGATAGTGAGTTACATAATACCGCTGTAATAACTATAGGGCAAATATTAAACATTCTATAGCCCCATACCTTTGTTTTTACAATAATGAGGCCTGCCAAAGAGCACTCAGCCTCACTGGGTATCATCTGCTCTAATGGCTACAGAACTCTGTTCCCCAGAGACTCCAGCCTCCTCATGCTCTCAGCTGTGTGTGTTCATCCCTCTACTGTGTCTCTAACCCTGCCCCACGTGGGACTTTTTGCTTGGCCTTGAAAGACTCTGTTTAGACACTACCATTGCATGAGCTATGGAAGGCAGAAGATGGCATCAGATTCCTGAAATTGGGGATCTGATAAACCGTTTTGAGCTGCCATGTGGGTGTTGGGAATTGAACCCAGGCCCTCTGCAAAAGCAGCAAGTGCTCTTAACCATCTCCCCAGCCCCGCTGGGATTTTCAATACAGAAAAATCCTGATCTGTCAGAGCTGCCTTATCTACTTCTCCTGTTTGTTGGAAGCAGATCTGGAACCTGTAGGTGTAAACCCATTCCTGGCAACTGGAAGGACAATGGTGCACTCAGGAAACACTGCCTTGCAGGCCTCAACTTGCGTCCTAGCCTAGGCTGTCCTGCATGAAAAAGGAGAGACCAGGCTCTCCTCTGCATGAGCAGTAACCTAGCCAAGGCTCTCCCATAAATGAGCAGTGTCCTAGCCAAAGCTCTCTTATAAGTGGGCAATCTCCTAGTCCAGGCTCTCTGCCAGCATGAGTAGTCTTGCCGGGCCTGGAAGCTACTTAGTTATTTCTCCCACATGTGTGACATGGGGAGCTCAGACTTGCCAACACTGGGATCATTTAGGAAATTCTGAGGGCATGAACAGATGGTGTGGTTCCAACCCAGGCTGTATCTTCCCTCACTCTCTGCAGACAATAAAAGAGTGACTTCCTCCAAGATGCTAAGAAATAGCCTGGGCTCAGAGCACTATGGCAAGGATCAGAAGTGATCAGCTGTGGACAGTGCAGGAGAGCAGGTTAGACCCTGAAGCCCCCCACCCTGCCCCAACTCCTTTTTCTCTTTTTCACCCTGACCAGTCCAAGGCCTTGGCATTCCAGCCAGATGTTGGCTGATGCAGAAGAATGAAGGAGCTGAGATTTTTCAGATGACTTATTTCATTCTTTAAAGATGGATTTACTTCTATTTTACGAATGTGAATGTTTGCCTGAATGCATGAATGTTTGTTTCCTCTCTCTATGTCTCTAATTGTTCCCCTACATGGGCAATTATATTCTTCTGTATTTCTTTGAGAGCTCTGTTCATTTCCTCTTTTTGTTCTTCTAGTAACTGCATAAGCATAGCTTTAAGGTCATTTTCCTGTGTTTCCACTGAATTAAAATATCCATTGATTTTGGGGGTTGGTGGTGGGACCATGGTGTCCTGATTTTTGTTGGGTGAGTTCTTACCTTGACCTTTGGTCATTTCATTATATGTAACTTTCATTGTTTGTTCCTTGAGTCTGAACTTCAGACTGGAACCGTCTTTCTCTGGTGTCTGAAGTATTCTTTAGGAAGATCGGGGAGGTCCAGCGGTTTGAGAGTGTGTGTTATTGCTTCAGTTATATATGAGAGAGGAAAAGCCGCTGGCACAGAATCATTGTTGCGGGGGAGTAAGTGTGTGTGTGTGTGTGCAAGCGTGCATGTGCCTGCAAGTGTGTTTTGAAGGGGAGTGCTAGAGAGTGTAGGTGCTTGGGACATAGGGGTTGGGAGCAAGCACAGGAGGGAATGTGGATGCTAGGGCGGTCAGCAAGCACAGATTGCAGGCAATCTGCAAAGCACCTGTGCAGGTTTCCTATTCAGTGGTGTTCAATCTGTGGCAGGCTCAACAGGTGGGACTCTGAGGTATGTAGCTGGTGCTGCAGGCAGGACATGTTCTCTGTTGTGGGCTCTGTGCTAGAAGCTGTGGGCACCGCAGGCTGGGTGCCGCTCTTGTCCGGAGGCTTGGTGCCTCACTCTGGGCCAGAGGCTGTGTGTCCAGGTCCAGGATGGCAGCTGGGGGCACCATGGGAGGCTGTGTGCTCCTGTCTAGGCCAGCAGATGTGCCGGTCCCCAGGACCTTTTCCAGGGACTGATTGGGTGACCTGAGTCCATCCCACTTGATTTCCACACTGTAGGATTTCCTCTCACCTGGCAATCCCAAACGCTGGTGTTTTAGGTCCCAGAGTTCAGTCTCCTGGTCACTGTGCCGACACTGCTGTCCTACTCCTCAGACACAGTGTCCTCCCAGGGCCGCCATCTTGGATCTCTGGTCTTTTTCAAGAACAGCAAGTGTTCTTATTTGTTGAGCAGTCTCCAATCTTTTGAAAAAGAATGAAAGAGGGAAAAAAGTATTTCTTTGATTCTTATGTTAGAGAGTAATAGGAATCTAGAAATCTTAAATGTAACTTTTAGGCAGAAGAAACAAAATGTGAGTATTTAGAACTAACAGTGATTTTTGCTTTATGTCTTCTCTATTACCTGGTGTACCTGGTTGACTCCACACATCTCTGGCATCATCTATAGCTCTTCTGAAGAGAAGAAATGGATTTTCAGATTGACAAGCCTTCTTTGCAGCTTTATGGTCTGGGGCTTTGATATAAGCCTAGCTACCAGTAGATAGTGGCGTCTGTGGGAATTCAGCAACAAGACTATATGCCTCGTATACATTGGACTGTGGGAAGCCTACTATTATCAAGAAGTCAACAAGTCAGGTCAATAACCAGAGTGCCAGTGCGCAGTGCTGTGCACTCTGGCTGGACTATTTCAATTTAAACTGAGTATGCACAGGGCCTGATCATGTTGGCTAATTCTGTGCAGCCCGTGGCTTTTCAGTGGCCTTCTTTTCAGTGGCCACTATGGTCTGCTGGATCAGAACCCCATATCCTGATTCTGTGATCCTATATTACGACACTTCTGTCTTGTTTATGGTTCTAAACATCACTTGCACAGTTGTGGCTGTGAGCTGGAACCATGTGGTGGACCTCTATGGTGAAAGCACCCTTGATTTTCCACCAATGTTTCCCATTGGGAAAGATGATCTGCCAAGGAACAGAAAACTACGTGTTCCCACTGGGGATGCTAACAAGCTGTGCTTTCAACCATCAGCATCACTGTGCTGCAGTGTGACATGTGTTAATTAAACCAAAGACCAGAGTTAAGCCCATGGTTGCCATGAAACATCCTCATCAGAAAACCTGAGCTATGGACTCCTATATCAGCAACATCTGCCAGGACACTTTTGGAAGTTATTTGCACATAATCCTGCTCTAGTCATCTACTCATTTAAATAAAGTATTCCCGTGATTCCCCAAGTACATCATTCTACAGCTTTTATTAAGTAACAGATATATTATATAATATATTGTATTTTGGTATATAACAGCCCAAAGGAAGATGCAAAACTGCATGTTTTCTTCTAGTCTGCAATTGTACTCCTGTCTTTGAATGCCATCATTCCTGAAAACCTATAGGCCAAGATCACATATACAGATACTTCTTATAACCAAAGGCACAGAGTCCAGCTTGGGGTGAAATAAAGTTTTATAAGTAACTTCATATCAAGCGGGAAAACAACCACTGAAAAGTACTACGGGGTTAACAGAGCCTTAGAGGTTGGAACAAGGCCTCTTAAATTTAGCACCACTGACTGGGTTGGAATTTTGAGGATAAAGATCTACAATATGCAATGGACCTAAGTTGGTAGTATCCATGGGCACTACTGACTTTGAGGCATTAGTAGTACCCTTACATTCCCCCCATGGTGAAGAACCTAACCCAGAGCATGTTTTTAAATATTCTCACAGTGACAATGTATTTCTCTATTGATAATTACTAGGAGGGACACAAACTTTATCCATACAGGTAGAAGTTACAGTATGGTAACAGAATTCTGAGGAAACTTGATAGGCAAATTAAACCATACAGAGTTTTCTTGTTGCACATTGTAAATATGAGCTTCTGCTGAAACAATACAAAGTTCTCATAATACAAATTGGATAGAAGGGCAGGAATTGGCAGTGTTCTTTGAAACGCTTTGCTTCCTAGGAGATCTACCTCAGTCATTGTTCTCAGGTAGTAGCTGGGAGGCAGTCAAGCCCCAGGGGAACTGATGACACCCAATTCTCCATTAAAGAAATCTAATTTAAATTCTGGTGTACTCTACAGCTTTTATTAAGTAACAAATATATAATATATTGTATTTTGGTATATAACAGCACAAAGGAAGATTCAAAATTGCATATTACGATCCCTAGGGATAAAAATAAGGTAGACATCCATGCTCAGGACTTTGTGAAGTTCAGAACAGCAGACAAAATGTCAGTTCAGATTGTTGGGATACAAGCCACCATTCAAGAATTACCACAGTTCTAGATTTAGCCCCCTTTCTCGACACCCAAGATGGGAGACCTTATAAGGTAAGGGAGAATAAGAACTAGGAATTACCGATCTTCAGAAACCCCCAAATAGGCCTTTATAACTAGTAAGTTTTGTTTTAACATTATGCTTGAATGAAAAAAAAAAAAAGAAGTAAAAAAGGAAAGGAACATGTCTATTTCTCAGTATGAGAGAAGAGAAAGTTTACTGTAGATACATAGGAGGGCATAGTCAGAAGCAGACAGATCCAGGAGAGCCCAGCGTGGACAAAGAATGGGAGGGCAAGAGGGGAAAGAGAACCAAGCATGACAGCACGAAGCCAAAGGTATGAAAGGTCCAAAGGGAAAAGGTGCAGGTAAACCAAACATCTGCATTACATAGACGGGCAGCCAAGCCCCTGGGCTGAAAAGGTCAGGGTAGAGGACAGGTCTTCAAGCCGTACCTTGTAACAGGTAGGGACTGAGGGACATTGTAAGAACCTGGAAGCCAGATCTGCTTTGATATGTTAAAAAGGTACCTCAGCAGTTTTTCCTGAGTTTGAACCTAAACAATGCTCATTTAAATCTTCTGAATAAAATATCCTTTAATAACATTTTGTCTGATTTTGAATGATTTGGTTGTTTTTCTTATTCCCAAATTAATATTTATATTTTTGGTCTCTTTTAAAAGACCCATTTACAATTTTGTCCTCCTATAAAAGACACTTAAATTCTTTCAAAAACAAATTGATATTTAAACAATACCAGGAATAATCAATCAGGAGAAAAATTAATCAATTTAAATAAATACTTCTCATTCTCAGTCGTTATAAGTCGACAGAGACCCCAATTTCACAGAGTCCCCAATTTCAACAGTTCCCAGTTGCTTTGGTTTCATGTACAAAGCAATTTGCTTTATATTTCACACTGGTGTCTAACAAGAGCAACTTCTAAAAGTATTTTTATTTATGGTACTAATCCTTCATAAAATTCCCTGGAATGGTGTCTGTCATTTCCCCTATGCTCTTCTAGGGATGCATTTTAGAAAACCTCTGGGCTCTCCACCTATAACCCAAGCTAAACAGGATATAATTTATGAATAATGAAAGCCATCATAGAAATGAAAAAGAATTCCCCACTCCTTATTTCTGTCTTCTCTGCTTGATTTTGTCTGATACGCACCTCCACTGTATAAATGGGCTTTCTTCTAAGTCCCCATTGATAGATCTCTAAATTTGTCACAAAGTTTGAGCCAGAGCCTCACTTAGGAGGACCGGGAGAAAGCGAAGGCAAGTTACACCCGGGCAGACCATAGTCTGGCTGCTGTGACTCTCAGCTCCTTTCTGCTAGGTTCTTTGTCGAGAATCAAGGTTCAAAAAATTCCTGTCTTTAAATCTTTTTTTTTCAGTTTACTGCATTTGGTTTTATAGGAATTAGGATGTCTTTTAGGTATGATTGGCATTAGCATTGTTTTATATTGTCAAACTTCAATTAAAAGCTGGAGTTGGGCTATGGATTCCCCCATGTCCTATACCCAAGCAAGTTTATTTAAAGGTTTCCTCTAAAGTTTTTGTCCCATAGCAGGTGGTCCACCTGACTCGGTGATAGAGAAAGGGGAGCCAATCGACATAACGGGAAAGACTATTTCCAAGGGGCACTATGTGACACATCTCATAATACTTTGGTTTTGGCTTAAGTCCACAATGCTCTTACTAAGATTTATCCCTAGATTTAAAATTCTATATGTACATTTTCTGTACTTCATTGGGCATGATTAAAATTCTCTAAACTCTCTCACAAAAGGATTAACTTAAAACTAGAAACACCAAGATTAATAATTGGGATTTGTATATTGGTAATTTTATAGGAAATATGTGCCTCGACACCACCTTGCTACTGTACCTCATGCATATCAACATGGATGCACCCACAAGTCTGACAGCCAAGTTTGCTAGGATTAGAAGCATGGATTTTACCATGTGACTAAACTCCCACCCTGATTAAAAGTAACCATGTTTAAAGCCTATCAAGGAAGAAACATACCTCCTCCTAGCCATGAAGACCAAACCAGAT
>CM053750.1:5916-17664 GCA_028658305.1 Pachyuromys duprasi | reverse complement strand
CGGACATACTCATACACATGCAACATGCAAAACCGGTCACACTCATACCCCAGGCCCACATTCACAGCCGGGCACACTCACACAGGGCCCACTCACACCCGGGCACACACTCACACGTGGGCACATCCTCACACACCCGGGTAAACACTCACACCTGAGCACGACACACTCACATCCAGACACACTCACCCCCAGGCACACTCACACTGAGGCACACTCACACCCCACCAAAAACTCACAACTGGGCTCACTGATATCCATGCACACCCACACTAGGTCAAAAGCACATACGGGCACACTCACACATGGACACCCTCAAACCCGGGCACACTCACAACTGGCACAATCTGACAACCAGGCATACTCTGAAGCATGGACACAGACACACCCGGGCACACACTTACATGCGGGCAAACTCACACCCAGTCACTCTCACACCTGGTCACATTCACACATGGGTGCACACTTAGCCCTGGGCACATTTCATACACCCAGGCACACACTCACACCCTGGCACCTTCACTCCCATGCACACAGCACCATGTCACATTCACACACAGCAAACTCACACATGGGCACACTCACACCCTGTCACACACTCACGCCAGGGCACACTCACACCTGTGCTCACACTCACATCCGGGCACACACAGAGCTGGACACACTCACATCTGGGCACACTTCTACCCTACCACACACTCACACAAACCTGGTCACACTCACACACACCTAGCCAAAATCATATCCGGGAACACTCACTGCCGGGTACATACTCACACCTGGGCACACTCACACCCAGGCACACTCACACTGGTTAACACTCACACACTGAGACATACAAACACTGGCACACTCACACACCTGGGCACATACACCTGGGCACAATCACACAGTCCACATTCACAGCTGGGCACACTCACATCCCACAACACACTCACACTCGGGCTCACTGATATCCTTGCACACTCACACCAGGTCAACCTAACACACTGGCGCACACACACGGGCACACTCACACCCGGGCACTCTCATACACGGGCACACTTACTCCTCGGCACACATTCACTCCCGGTCATACTCACCCCCGGGCACACACTCAAGTCCAGACACACACACACTCGGGAACACGCTCAGATCTGGGCACACTCATACCATGTCACACTCATACCCGGCACATTCATATCCGGGTACACTAAATGCGGCCACACACTCACACCCGGGAAACTCACACCCAGGCACAGAATCCCACCTGGGAACACTCACACGAGATCACACTCACACCAGGGAACACTCACACACCTGGGCAGACACCCAAACCAGGGCACACTCACACTGGTTAATACTCACACATGGGCAAACTCACATACAAAGGCACACTCACTGCCATGCACACATTCACAACACGTCACACTCACAACCCAGCACACTCACACACAGACAAACACTCACACCCGGGTACACTAACACACATGCATAGACACATGGTCAAACTCACACACCAGGGCAAAGATTCTCACCTGGGCACACTCACACACATGCATAGTCACACATGGTCAAACTCACACACCAGGGCACACACTCTCACCTAGACACACTCACACCCGGGCACACACTCACATGTGGGCACACCCTCACACACCCGGGTAAACGCTCACACCTGAGCACGACACACTCACATTCAGACACACTGATAATCAGGCACACTCACACCGAGGCACACTCACACCGGGGCACACTCACACCTGCAACACACGCGCACAAGGATTCACTCACACCCCACCACAAATTTACACCCGGGCTCACTGATATCCATGCACACCCACACCAGGTCACACTCACACACAGGCACATTCACACACAGACACTCTCAAACCCGGGTACACTCACACCCGGGCACACTCACACACGGGCACACTCACAACAGGCACACTCTGACAACTAGGCACACACTGAAGCATGGACACAGACACACCCGGGCACACACTCACCCTCGGGCAAACTCACACCCAGTCACTCTCACACCCAGTCACATTCACACATGGGTGCACACTTAGCCCTGGGCACATTCATACACCCAGGCACACACTCACACCCTGGCTCACTCACTCCCATGCACATGGCACAATGTCACCTTCACACACGGCAAACTCACACGTGGGCACACTCACACACTGTCACACACTTATACCAGGGCACACTCAGAGCCAGACACACTCACATCTGGGCACACTTTTACCTAACCACACACTCACACAAGGGCACCCTCACACACATGAACACCCAAACCTGGTCACACTCACACATTTAGCCAAACTCACAATGGGTCACACTCACACCCGGGAACACTCATATTTGGGCACACACTCACAGCCGGTAACACTCATACCTGGGCAAACTCACCCTTATGCACACACTCACACCAGGGCACACTCAAACCCATGCACACTCACACCGGTTAACACACACACAGGGACACTCAAAAACGGGCACACTCACACACCCAGTCACACTCAAACACCCGGGCACACACACCTGGGCACAATCATACAGGCAACATTCACAGCTGGGCACACTCACACCCCACCACACACTCACACCCAGGCTCACTGATATCCATGCACACTCACACCAGGTCACACTAACACATGGGCACACACACACGGGCACACTCACTCCTTGGCACACATTGACTCCCGGTCATACTCACACCTGGGCACACACTCAAGTTCAGAAACACACACACTTGGGAACACACTCATCTGGGCACACTCATACTATGTCACACTCATACCAGGCACATTCATAATCGAGCACACTAAACGCGGCCACACAATAACACCCGGGCAACTCACACCCGGGCACAAAATCACACCTAGTCATGCTCACACCTGGGAACACTCACAACCACAACCAGACACACTTGTACCCAACCACACACTTACACATGGGCACACTCAAGCCCAGTCAAACTCACACACCTGGGCACACACTCACACCCGGGTACACTCACACAGGGCCCACTCAGAGCTGGGTACACTCTATCCTGTCACAGTCACACCAGGCCACACACTCACACACATGCACACTCAAATCCTGTCACACTCACGCAACAGGGTACACACTCACACTGGGGCACACCCTCAAGCCTGTGCACAGACTCACATATGGACATACACACCCAGGCACACATTCACACCCAGACACACACTCATACTGGGCACACTCACAACCGGGCACAAAATCCCACCCGGTCATGCTCACACCTGGGCAAACACGTATCCGTGCACTCGTACCCAACCACAAACTCACATATGGGCTCATTCACAAACCCGGGCACACACTCATACCCAGGCCCACTCACACAGGGCCCACTGACAGGCTGGCACACTCAGAGCCGGCCAACTCACACATGGCCACACACTTACACCGGGCTCACTCATACCCATGCACATCCACACCAGATCACACACATGGGCACAATCACACCTGAACACAGTCACACACTAGGACACACTGCAATGCATACATTCACAACAGGTCACACTCACAACCCAGCACACTCACATACAGACAAACCCGGGCACACTCACACCTGGGCTCACACTCACAACCGGCCAGACACTCATACCTGGTCACTCTCACACCCAGAAACACACTCACATCCGGGCACGCTCACACAGATGCATAGTCACACCTGGTCAAACTCACACACAAGGAGACACACTCTCACCCGGGCACACTCACACCTGGGCACACACTCATAACTGGTCACTCTCACACCCGGAAACACACTCACATCCGGGCAAACTGGGTAAACACTCACAACTGGGCACACACAATCCGACATACATTCACAAGTGGGCACACACTCACCTGCAGGCACACTCACAACCGTTCACACACACAACTGGGCACACACACTCGGCTACACATTCTCACCCAGGCACACTCACAACTGGACATACTCATACTCGGGCACACACTCACACCTGGGCACACTCACACACATGCACACTCAAACCTCGTAACACTCACACACCCTGCCAAACATACACCCCGGGCACACTCACTGCAGTTCACACACACACACACCAGGTCACACACACACCCAGGAACACTCACATTTGGGCACTCACTCACACCCGGTAACACTCACACTTGGGCATACACTCACACCAGGGCACACTCAAGCCCATGCACACTCACACTGGTTAACACTCACACACATGCACACTCAAACACGGGCACACTCACACACCCGGGCACACTCACACCCTACTACACACTCAAACCCGGGCTCACTGATATCCATGCACACTCACACCAGGTCACACTAACACACTGGCACACACACACACTGGCACACTCACACCCAGGCACACTCATACACGGGCACACTCACTCCTGGGCACACATTCACTCCCGGTCATACTCACACCCGTGCACACACTCAAGTCCGGACTCACACACACCCGGACACACACTCATACCCTGTCACACTCATACTGGGCACATTCATAATCAGGCACACTAAAAGAGGCCACACACTCACATTGGGCAACTCACACCCGGGCACACTCACAACCGGGCACACCTGTACCCAATCACACACTCATACATGGGCACACTCAAATCCGGTCAAACTCACACACCTGGGCACACACTCAAACCCGGGCACACTCACAGCTGGGCACACTCAATCAAGTCACAGTCACACCAGGCCACACACTCACACCCATGGACACTCACACTAGGTCACACTCACACACATGCACACTCAAATCCAGTCACACTCACGCAACAGGGTACATACTCACATCCGGGCACACACTCAAACCTGAGCACAGACTTACATACGGACACACTCACACACCCAGGCACATACTCACACCCAGACACACACTCATACCAGGCACACTCACACCCAGGCACACAATCCCACCCGGTCACTCTTACACCTGGGTAATCACACATCCGTGCACTCGTACCCAACCACAAACTCACATACGGGCACACTCAAAAACAGGCTCATTCACAAACCCTGGCACACACTCATACCCAGGCCCACTCACACAGGGCCCACTCACAGGCTGGCACACTCAGAGCCGGCTAACTTACACATGGCCACACACACCGGGCTCACTTATACCCATGCACATCCACACCAGATCACACACACGGGCACAATCACACCTGAACACAATCACACACTAGGACATACTGACTGCCTTGCACACATTCACAACAGGTCACACTCACAACCCGGCACACTCACATACGGACAATCGCACCCGTGCACACTCACACCCGGGCTCACACTCACAACTGGCCGGACACTCATACCTGGTCACTCTCACACCCGGAAACACACTCACATCCGGGTAAACTCACACAGCTGGGTAAACACTCACAACCGGGCACACACACTCCGACATACATTCACAAGTGGGCACACACTCACCTGCAGGCACACTCACAACCGTTCACACACACAACTGGGCACACTCACACTTGGCTACACATTCTCACCCAGGCACACTCACAACCGGACACACTCATACTCGGGCACACACTCACACCTGGGCACACTCACACTCATGCAGACTCATACCTGGTCACACTCACACCTGGGCAAACACATAGCCACACACTGACACCCAGGCACACTCACACCCGGGCACAAAATCATACCTGGTCACACTCACATGCAGGTACTCACTCACATCTGGGCACACTCACACCAAGCCACACACTCATACCCTGTCACATTCAAACCCGGACACACTCACACACCCAGACACACACTCACACCCGGACACACTAACACAGTGCACACACACAGCCAGCCACACTTAGAACAGGCCACACTCACAACCGGCCACATACTCACACCTGGGCTCACTCACACCCATACACACCCACACAAGGTGACACTCTCACATGCTCACACTCAAACCCGGCACACACACACCCATGCACACCCTCAAACTCGGGAACATGCACACACATGCACACTCATACCAGGTCACACTCACACCCAAACACACACTAACACCCAGGTACACACTCACATCCAGACACACTCACACACCCGGGTACACACTCACCAGGACACACACTTACACGGGGGCACACACTCACATCCGGCCACACTCACACCAGGACACAGAATCACAGCCGGGCACATTCACACCAGGGCACACACACTCGGCCGACACTCAAACCTGGCACACTCACACAACCGGGAACACACACACATCCGGACACACTCACACCCGGGCACACACTCACACCCGGGCACAATCACAGAAGGGCACACACTCACATCCGGGCACACTCACACCTGGACACACAATCACACCCGGGCCCACTCACACCAGGGCACACACACTCGGCATACGCAAACACCCTGGCACACTCACACAGCCGGGCACACACAGACATACGGACTGACAGAACCGGCCAGCAGAGCAGAACGGGTTCCTGAGTCAGGAGTGAGGATTGAAATTAATAAAATACGCAACACATGTTATGTTCCGAGAGGCTTTTGGCAGTCTGCTCTTAGCGCCAAGCCCTCTGCAAGCAAAAAGCAGCCGGCCAGCTAGCCTCGCTTTATTTATAAAACACAGTCAACACAATGGGTTAACTTCACAAGGAGGTGAAGCAGGAGCTGTGGTTTTAGCAAGCTCTCCCACCTGCTGTCACAAAACAAAAGGCGATGGACTTGCAAATTCTTCCGTGACTCCAGGAGGAGGCGTGGTAGAAGCCTGTCTTCACACTGAGATTAAAATATCAAAGCAGCTGCCAAACTGCCTGCTAGGTACAGAGACTTTGGCTCCCAACAGATTCACCCTTTTTTAATTATTAAAAAATATATTTATTAGACCATAACTTATGAGTTATGGAGCAGAAGATTCTCCCGAAGGCATATTCCCATCCATAATTTGGCACATGAATTTTATCATCTATGCCCTGATGGACCGAATAATCCCCAGAGAAATCTTACTATCCAACCTCTGCTAGGGAAGGAATGCGGAGGGTCAGTGTCAAATGCAGATCAGCTCAGCTTAAACATTCTAAAAGGCTTCCAGGCTCGTCTATTGTCATTGATAGGAGCACACCTCCCACCGCAAGCCAAGTCCAAAAGTGACTTAACAGATGACTCCTTGTGTAAATATTAAGTCTGAAAGGCATTTACAGTAACCAATGCAAAAGGCTGTCAGAACCGTTTGAAAGCTTACAAATACAGTGTTAGTTTACAATGCTGGTAGGAAACACTAACATTTCCAAACAACAAAGCAAAAGGAGAACTGACATAGGCAGTTATCGAGTCTCCCAAGGATTTCTGGAGCAAGTTTGTTTTGGTTTGCTGAAAACCAGAGTCAAACCAAAGTTTTAAAGTCAGTCTTTTCTTTTATTCTTCCTGCTTTTGTTGAGAATTGTCCTCATTAACGGAACAATCAAGTCCAGACGTTTGGATAAAGGGTTTCTTTCTTTGCATGACGTCTTCTCCCAGGAGCAGAATGAGACAAAAGAGTGAGTCTCACAGCTTTGCAGATTTTCATTTTCAGTCAGGACAGAATTCACATTTGTTTGTGTTTCTTCTGGGGAACAACTTCTGCAAATCGCACCAGTCTTTCTGGGATCCACCTGGCTCCTTCTGCACCCTGTGGAAAAACACAAACATACCCTCGTCCCCAAATTAATACAGGGTCTGGACCTTGCCATATTCCAGTAATTGGATCTTTCCATTTCACCAGGGCATAATTGTCCTTGGTGTTAGGATGCCACAATCAGTCAGCTGCAGACTGGCCTTGTGTATCCACATTTCAAAAATTTAAAATAAAAAGAGCATGATTAATATCATTTTTTGGCATTTGGTGATATAGCTCTCCCCTTTTTATTTTTTGCAATTGGTTTTTAAGAGATCCATGGGCCCATCCCACAATTCCTTGGCCTTGAGGATTATATGGAATGCCTGTGTTATGACTTATATTCATTTGCGTACAAAAACGCTGAAAAGCTTGACTCGTATATCCTGAGCCATTATCAGTTTTTATAATGGAAGGAATACCAATTGCAGCAAAACACTTTAAGCAATGACTTATAACATGTTTGGTGGCTTCTCCTGTTAAGGGAGTTGCCGTGATAAATCCTAAAAAAGTGTCAATTGTTACATGAACAAATTTTAGTTTTCCAAATTCAGGGACTTGAGTCACATCCATTTGCCACAAGTGATTGGGGATCAAGCCTCTAGCATTGACACCATAATGAGGAACATTAAAATGTTCAGGACAAGAGGAACAGAATCTTACAATTTGTCTAGCTGCTTCTCTGGTAATATTAAACTGTTTTCTTAAGCTCTTACTATTTTGATGATGTAACGCATGAGATTTTTAAGCCAATTCTTGTTGAGTTAATCCAATTAAGCATGTGCCTCCATCTGCCAAATCATTTCCTAAAGTTAGAGGTCCAGGAAGCCCTGAATGGGCTCTAATATGCCCCACATAACAAGGCTGTATATGGCTCCAAATACTTTGTTGAATCTCTCTAAATAGATCTTGTATTTGTTTATTAGCCATATTAACATATGTTACAGTCTCTAGGACTTGCAAGGCTTTAACTATATAATGGCTACAGTGTACAAGTTGAAAGAGGTAGAAGCCATATTTTTTTTTTAATTTATTTATTTTTATCTCAATCACAGAAGCCATATTTTTAAAGACTGCAGCAACAGCTTGTAATTCTACAACTTGAGCTGAGGCTGTCAATGTTTGTAAAACAAAAGTTTGTCCCTGTAGTACATACACAGCTTTTCCATTTGAAGATCCACCTGTGAATACTGTTGGAACTTGAGGTAATGCTCCTGTTTAATTATTTTAGGAAATACAAAAGTATGTTCATTAGCAAACTGAAGTAATTTATCTTTTGGATAATGATTGTCAATTCGTCCTGAATAATGAGCAAAGGCTATTGCCCAAGAATCTGTATTTTGAAATAACCAATCTACTTGTTGTTTGGTAAAAGGGACTCCAATTATGGAGGGCTCCCTACAAAAATACTTGTGAGATTCTGTTCGAGCCATTTGAACTAAACTAGCCACTGCTTCATAATATGTTGTCAGAACTCAAACAGGAGACACAGGAAATTGTAACCATATTAATGGTCCTTCTTGCCACAGTACAACGGTTGGTGTATGAACAGTAGCCAAAATATATGCACTCCAATCTTTTGAATAATCAATATATTGAACATGCTGTTTTTCAATAGCTAATTCTATCTTTTGTAAAGCATCATGAGCTTCTTTGGTAAATTTTCTTTTTGACAAACGATCAGTTTCTCCTTTTAAAATGTCAAGAAGTGGTTTTAGCTCTCCTGTAGTTAATTTTAAATGGATCTTAGCCAATTAATATCACCTAACAACTTTTGAAAATCATTTAAAGTTTTTAGGTTGTCTCTTCTTAATTGAATTTTTTGAGGCATAATGGATATAATGGATATAATCAATGCCCCAAATACAAATAAGGTGGCTCTGTTTGCACCTTTTCTGGTGCATTTATTAAACCTAGATCTTTTAAGGCTTGTTGTAAGTGTGCAAAAGCACTTAATAGAATCCCTTCATTTTTATGAGCCAGTAAAATGTCATCCATATAATGAATAATATACACAGAAGAATATGCTTCTCTAGTTTTAAAAACAGCTTGAGCCACAAATTTTTGACCTAAAGTCAGACTGTTTGCCATACCTTGAGGTAATACAAGCCAAGGATACCTCTTCATAGACTCTTTAAAATTTACTGATGGCATGCTAAAAGCAAATCTTTCACAATCTTGAGGAGCAAGAGGAATAGTATAAAAACAATCTTTTAAATCTAGTATAATTTTTGTCCTATGTCAAAACATAATCTGATAAAGTCAGAAATATCTCCTTTCTTTCTAAAGGGTCTCAAAGCTGCTCAGCAAGCACTGTCAGCATTTTCATAAGCCAATTGTTTTACTAATAATAAACCAGATTTCTCATCACTTATAAGTCTGTTTGCTGCTTGCATTAATCTTGCCACAAAATCTTGAAATAACTCATCAGGTCTCTGACAGATTTTAGACAAATCCTCCACCTGTCTACCTGCTTGTGAAAGTTTATTCCAGGCCTTTCGGACAGCAGCATTTACCTGAGCATAAACGGCCACATCAAAATCTAATTGCTGTCCTATTTCTCTGTAAATCCCTTCTCCTGCAAGCATATCATAAGTTATAGGAACTCCCTGAGCTCTATTAAGTTCGGCTGTAGCTCGACAATGCTCTTCAAAATCTGACTTCCATAATAAATTATCTCCTGCTGATAAGCATGCTCTTGTTAATTGTTTCCAGTCCCCTGGGCAGAGGGCCTCAGTAGACAAGGACTCCAATAGAGCTTGAGTAAAAGGTGCTGTAGGACCATATTGAGAGCATGCAGCTTTTAATTCTTTTAATTGTTTAAAAGGTATAGATGCATGGACTCTCACCATATTACCTTGTCCATCAGGTTGTTCTAGAACTGGAAAACCATAAAGCTCAGTTGTGTCTTCTCCATTTTGTCTAGCTTCTTGTAAAGAAGCTTGTAAGGGAGACATAGCTGTCCGTACAGTAGACAAAGGCAGAAGTCCCTTTGTCTTTTGCAAGTGTAGCAGTCCCAGGAGGGAGGCCCAAACCTGCAATCGATGGAGTTAAGGATTGAGCCTCACCTTCCCAGGTAGTTAATTCGTCAATTTTTCTGCTTATTTTCTCCAAGCCACATTCCAATCTTTTAATTTCTTTTTGCCAAGGCTTACACTTTTTAACATGCATATCCTGAATTGGAGGGTATCTCTCAGAATAATACTGATCTGGTTCTTTCTCCATCTCTGTAACCTCATCAGGATCTGAGTCATCCTCAAAGTCCTCTTCTGACAAGTAATTACTGTCATCAGGAGGGAAAAACGACTCCTCTGAAGGAGCTGATGGCCTAATACAATTCTGCCTTGAAGGCTGCCACCTTTCTAACCTCCTTCTCTCTGAGCCTGAAAGTTTAACTTTCTCAGCTTCCTGTTGCTCATACAGACTACCTTTAAGTTCCATACAAAAAACACTAGGCTACTGCCTTGTCCCATTCTTTATTCTCGGATTTACTCACCGCTCCTTCAAATATAAATTCGAGCTTGAAGACAAACCAGCGGTGTCCTTCACTTTTTCCTTGTGTCTCAGGTCCCACGTTGGGCGCCAGTTCTGCCGGAGCCCGCCAGCAGAGTAGAACGGGTTCCTGAGTCAGGACTGAGGACTGAAATTAATAAAATACGCAACACATGTTATGTTCCGAGAGGTGGCAGTCTGCTCTTAGCTCCAAGCCCTCTGCACACAAAAAGCAGCCGGCCAGCTAGCCTTGCTTTATTTATAAAACACAGTCAACACAATGGGTTAACTTCACAAGGAGGTGAAGCAGGAGCTGTGATTTTAGCAAGCTCTCCCACCTGCTGTCACAAAGCAAAAGGCGATGGACTTGCAAATTCTTCCCTGACGCCAGGCCTGGTAGAAGCCTGTCTTCCATGCTGAGATTTAAATACCAAAGCAGCTGCCAAAGCCACTGCTAGGTACAGTGACCAGCTCCCTACACCCATCTCTCTCTAGTGTGACCCCCCATGTCTCTCTACCATGCCCCCATCTCTCTCTGTAGCACGCCCCTCTCTCTAGTGCGCCCCCTCTCTCTAGTGCACCCCCTCTCTCTCTGTAGCGTGGC
>CM053749.1:54003860-54076125 GCA_028658305.1 Pachyuromys duprasi | reverse complement strand
CTCTCTCATTCTCTGTCTCTCTCTCTCTCCATCCCTCTCTCTCCCTGTCTCTGTCTCTCTCTGTCTCCCCCTCTCTCCTCTCTCCCTACCTCTCTCCCTCTCCTCTCTCTCCCTTTCTCTCTGTCTCCCTCGCTCTCCTTCTCATTCAGTCCCTCTCTCTCCCTCTCTCTCTGTCTCTGTCTGTCTATCTTTAGCCCTCTCTCTGCCTCTCTCTTTCTGTAAGTAACCTGTAAGACAGCAGAGCTGTCAGGAGCAAAATTGAGAGACATTTTCATGATAGTGGCTGGGTAATACCTTTAAGGCATCAAGAGTTTGTAAGACAGCAGAGCTATCAGAGTTAGATTAGAAGATATTTTTAGTAACAGTAATAAACATTTCTTTCAAGGCATTAAGTAGTAAAATTAAATATTATCAGTAGACTAACAGCCGGCATATATGATGTTTTAAAGTATAGAAGTTAAGATAACACCCTTAAGGCATTAGGTAATGGAATTAAGTAATGCCAGCTGATTAACAGCTGGTGCGTGTGGAGGTGTGATAAGCTAAAACTATGCCCTAAAAAATGTATAAAAACTGCAGCCTGAGCCTATGTAGTTGTGACGAGCTAAACTCTTAAGTGAGAAAGCCGCAAGATCGCCAATAACCAGCCTATTCCCGAAGGGCTGCTTGAAAAGCCCAGACCACCCCAACAAGCGGGTCCTGTGAGGACCCCCTTATCAGACTGGCCCTGAAAGACGGCTCCCAAGTAACCACAGCTTCCTTGACAACTGAGGCCTGGCTGGAGCAGAGAAGCTCCAAGGCCCATCAAGTCAGCAGAAGACGCGCCTGAGGTCCGGTAGGAACTGTGAAGTTCTGGGACCTAGAAGACACTGAAACATCATAACACCGGAGGCAAGGTATCCGAGCCCGTACCTGCGGTCAGGTTGTATCCTCTATGAGATGTACAATGTGCTATACAATGCTTAGATATTTGTGTGATTAAAGCAGCAGTCAAAATCCTTCTGGCGTTGGCTCTTATCAATACCTTGCCGCCCTTGAGTGGCTTCTAGTTTAAAGTCCTCCGGCATAATTAAGCGCTCCTGACACTTTTCCTCTCCCTCCCTCTGTCTGTCTTTGTCCCCCTCCATCTCTCTCTCTCCCTCTCCCCTTTCTCTCTCCCTCTCTTCCTCTCTCTCTGTCAATCTCTGTCTCTGCCTCTCTCCCCCTCTCAGTTGCCTCTCTCCCTCTCTTTCTCTCTCCCTCCCTCTCCCTCATTCCTTCTCTCTCCCTCTCTTTCTCCCTCTCCTTCTCCTCTCTCCCTCCCTTTCTCACTGTCTTCCTCCCCTCTCTCTCCTTCTTTCCCTCTCTTCCATTCTCTCCCTTTCTCTCTTCTCTTCCTCCCTCTCTCTGTCTCTCTCCCTCTTTCTCCCAACTCTCTCTCCTTCTTCTATTCCTCTCCCCTTCTCCCTCTTTCTCCCTCTCTCTCATCCTGTCTCCCTGCATGTCTTCCTCTCTCTCCCTCGCTCTGCTTCTCCCTCTCTCTCCCTCCCTGTCTCTCCCTTTCTCTCTCTTTCTTGCTCTCTGTCTGTCTCTGTCTCAGTCTCTCCCTCACTCTGCTGCTCTCTCCCTCTCCCTCTTTCTCTCTCTCCTTCTCTGTTCCCTCTCTCTCATCTCTCTCTCTCTCCCTCCCTCTCTGTCTGTCACCCTCTATCTTTCCCTCTCTTTCTCCCAACTCTCTCTCTCCCACCCTGTCTCCCTCCATGTCTCCCTCTCTCTCCCTCTCTCTGTTTCTCCCTCCCTATCTCTCTCCCTCTCTCTGTCTCCCTTTCTCTCTCTCTCTCTAGCTTTCTCTGTCTCAGTCTCTCCCTCACTCTGCAACTCTCTCCCTCTTTCTCTCTCTCCTTCCCATATATATATATGAGGTTGCCCAGTTGTCCTTTTTTTAAAATTTTATTTATTTTTATATCAATCATAGGTTAGGTACTTTGCATCCCAGGCAAAGCCCCCTCCCTCATTCCATCCCATCCTCCCCATCCCTCCCTCATCTCCTCCCTGCCCCCTCCAAGTCCACCAATGGGGGAGGACCTCCTCCCCTTCCATCCAACCCTTCAGGCCTGACCTGACTGTGATGAGGATCAGCAGACAAAGATGTGAATGGGCTTGGAGCAGAGGGGGAGGTGAGCGCTCCCCCGCGGGGCAGGGTGTTTGGGCCGGGACCAAAGGATGGCCAGGCACTCCGTCTTGAGGTTCCCTCCCTAGGGACAGACCCCGTGACCTTGTCTGCTGGTGGAGGGCAGAGGTCTCCCCTGGCCTCCGGGGTTTTGAGCAGCTGAGGGAGGAACAGGAGAGGAAGGGCCCGGGAGCCATCCATGCCCCCCTCCCCCCGGAGCCCCCGCGACCCCTGGTCCCTCTGCTCTGCTCTCACCGGCAGTGCCCTCTTCTCATTCCTGTCCCAGTTGCTGCAGAAATTTCCCCAGGATTTCTGTGGGGCCTCTGACCTGGCCATAGTGAGGCAGCTGCTGAACTATGCCAGGACCCATGTGCCCACCACAGAGGTGGACCGCCAGGCACCAGGCGGGGGAGAGCCTCCAGGCGATGGGGGCGGATGGAGGCCAAGAGGCTGAAACCCCAGGAGGAGAGGGGGAGGGGAGGAGCCCGGTGAAGCGCCAGGTGATCTAGTGGCAGGTTCTAGCCCCGGGTCCCACAGGGGAAGTGTCCTGAAGCTCTGGCCAGGGAAGCAGAGCAAATTGAGTTTTTGTATCTGTAAGCCAGAATTGTTCAGCTGCTGAATTTTAAAATAGAGAATGTGTTAAAAGATTCCATGGTGACCTTTCGTTGGGCACCATCCCCCCTTTTTATATTTTTAAGAGTATTTTTAGTAGAAAAATGGGCTCGTTTTAAGATGCCCTGTCCTTTTGGATTATATGGATGTCCAGCGGTATGCTTAATATTAAGCTTAATACAAAATTGTTGAAAAGTTGTTGTTGTTGTTTTTTTTTTTTTTTTTAGTATAACCAGGACCATTGTCAGTCTTAATTTGTTGAGGTAATCTTATCATTGCAAATGCTGAAAGTAAATGAGCTAAGACATGTTTACCTGTTTCTCTAGACTGTAGAGTCGCAAAAAATATATCCACTAAAATTATCAGTATTAACATGAACATATTTTAGATTACCAAATTTATCTGCCAAATAGCGTTTGGTATTAGTCCTCTAGGATTTACTCCTAGGTGAGGTATGGGCAAAAATGTCACACAGGAATGGCATTGTTTAACAATTTGTCTGGCTTGTTCTTTAGAAATTTTAAACATTAATTGTAAGGTATGAGAATTGAGATGATGAATCTTATGAGCTTCAATAGCCTGTGAAAGATTGTCCATTGTATGTTGCATGTTAAAGCCAATAATTCTAGTTTTTTTAATGTAATTTATTTATTTTGTATCAATCAAAGGTTAGGTACTTTGCATCCCAGGCATAGCCCCCTCCCTCATTCCCTCCCACTCTCCCCATCCCTCCCTCATCTCCTCCCCGCCCCCTCCAAGTCCACGACGGGGGAGGATCTCCTCCCCTTCCATCCGACCCCAGTTCATCTTGTCTCCTCTCGGCTGGCTGCAATGTCTAGTTGCCAAATAAGTTTTAAAATTACGTTTAGCTAATGGACCAGGTAGTCCTGAATGAGCTCAAATATGACCAATATAGAGAGGCTGAGAACGTTTTTTAATTAGGGATTGACATTGTAAGAATAATTTTGCTGTGTTAGAAGCATGTTTTATTTGTGTTGATGTTTTTAAAATAAGAACAGAATGAGCCAAATAAGCACTATCTGTATAAATATTTAAAGCTTTATTAGGAAAGGCTGAAATTACGGCAATAATGGCTTGCAATTCTACAAGCTGAGCTGATTTTAACAAGGTCTGAAAACGTACAGTTTGTTTATTAAAAACATATGCCGCTTGACCATTAGAAGATCCATCTGTAAATATAGTAAGTGCATTTGCAAGAGGTTGTAAAGAGGTCTTTCGGGGGAACACAAAAGCATGCACATTGCAAAATCGAATTTATCTGGTGGGTAACGATTATCAATTTGTCCTGGAATGAAGCACAAGCAATTTGCCAACAATCTGTATTTTGAAATAAGTAATCTACCTGTACTTTAGAATAGGGCTGAATAATTACATTAGGTTCTATGTTAAAATATTTTTGTTATTATTCTTTAGTAAAATAACATTTGCAACTGCATTATAATATAATTTTACTAGGAGAAGAGGGAAGGGGCACCCACATAATTGGTGCTCCTTGCCAGAACACTGTAGTTGGTGTAACAGTGGTATTGAATATAATAAGCATTAGAGGTTTGGAATAATCAACACAAGTAACAAATTGCAATGCAATAGCACTTTTAACCTTTTTAAGGGCTAAGTGTCCCTTCGCGGTAGGAAACTTAGGATCATTATCTCCTTTTAGAATGTCAAATAATGGTTTTAATTTACCCATGGTTAATTAATATCACCTAGCAATTTCTGAAAATCATTGAGTCTCTTTAAATTATCCACTCTAAAAGTTGTCTTTTAGTTGGCCCATTGATTTGAAATCCCAAATATGTATAAGGATCCTGAAGCTGAACCTTTTTAGGCACAATTTGCAATCCTGAGTTTTTTGGAGCTATTTTTAAATCTGAAAAACATTTTAGAACTGTTTTTTGTTTATTTTCTGCTAAGAGTATATCATCCATATAATAAACAATATAGAGGTTTCTCCATGTTTCCCTGAAGAGGTGGCAAAACCTGTCCTTGAGCATCAGTTTTGTATTTACACTCAGTAGACCAATGTTTTTTTCTATGGCATTTTGGACACAGTTTAGGAGCAGGATTTTTGGCTCCTGCCTTTTTGTTATTTTTACAATCTTTTGTAAAGTGTCCAATTTTACCACAATTAAAACATTTTTTATTTTGTTGAGTTAAAAATTGTTTAACAATATATCCTTGTAGGGTGGCCGCCATAACTAGGCCTTGTTAATAGGCAGCCCCAATATCAGAGCATAATCTAATATATCCTAATAAACCTGTCTTTTTTCTATAAGGCCAAATTGCTGCTTAGCAGGCTGTATTAGCATTTTTTAAAGCCAATTGCTGCACAAAAGGAAGTCCACTCTTGGTGAATATCCTTTTTGTATTACATTAAAATTAACATTATTATTATTATTATTACATATTTTAGATGTAAGTTTTAGAACCAAATTTTAAGCAAATTTGCATAGGCAAACTTTATAGTTACCTATCCTAAGCTTATCCTTAAAACTTAAAGAAAAAGACTAGGTAAGGTTTAATCCTATACTTAACTGTAATCTTTAGCATAACTTTAAATCTGTTTATCTAAACTAAAATCAAAGCAAAACTTTTAAACAGACACAATTTATAAAGGGGCTAGCAAATCTTATTAATCATATTGCATTAAGACTTAAAAGCAAAAAAAAAACATTAAAGGACAAAAGTTTTATTAACATTAAACAAAGAACTAAATTTAGCTTGTAGCCCTTAGCAAAAATGGACTATTCTGGCCATACCAAATCTATAGGCCAGAAAGAAACAGCATTAAATCATTTATTTAGGCACTGGCAGCCAGGCATATATTTCATATAATGGTTACCAATGATCTGAATGTCCACAGAGAAACATACACACAAGAAACAGAAATGTGACATTTCCACTGTCAGAGTAACGAGAATACCCAAATACCAGGACTTGACCGTCCCCTATTGGACACAAGTCCCACAGATTCCAGAAGGAGTGGACCCTCTCATGGGCCTCACACACACACATAGATTCAAGAAGGAGCCGAGTTCCCTGGTCCCAAAAGGAGTAAAGCCTTTACGGGCCCCTTCCCAGGAACTGGAACGTCCTCCAGATTCCCTCGACCAGATTGGAAACTCTCCGAGCTTTCCCAGACCTCACAAGCAAACCAAAAACAGAAACCAGAACAGACAGCAGGCAGACAAAAACAAAAGCAGAGACAAATACAAAAACAGCTGCGGTACCTGCTCCTAAATCATTTTCTGCTCTCAAATTGCATAAATTTCCCTGAACTCCCACATTAACCTTAGAAATGCTTTTTTTTTTTTTTTTTTGCCTGTTTGGCTGCTCTAATTTTCCCAAGTAACTCTTTAACTTGTGAGATTAATTTTTTTTAATTTCAATCTTTATTCCCCGCGTCTTTAAAGCACCTTTTAATCCTTCTACAAAGATCTCATGCTTACTCATTTCCTGTCTCATAATCGCTGATCACTTACTGGACTATACCTGTGAGGTAGGCTTCCACACAGCTGTCCTTTCTTCTCATCAATTCCTGGCCTGCTTCTCTATCAGCGTTCTTCACTGAATCCCTTTTACTCAAGCCCCACGTTGGGCACCACTTGACCCGTCCCGCAGGTCGGTCGAACGACACCCTAAGAGAGAGGGTGAGAATGGGCTGAGACAAGAGACGCAAAGCATGAAGACAAAACAGAATTCTGATCAAGTCTCAGTTTATTGATCTTCAAGTTACAGCTTATAAAGAGTAAGAATGGGCAATTCGGGGGGAAGAACTAGTTTCAGTGAAAATCGCAAAGCAGGACATTCTCAAGGAAATTCTCAAAGCTAAGTAAAGTTTTCATATGATACCTTGCCAAATCTAAACGGTTGAACAAACCTCTACAAAGCTCAAAGCAGCACCTGCAGTCCAGGGATGGAAAATCATTGTACCATGCAAGGTACAATGTGCATCATAGATTCCAAGCAGGCAAGAGTCAAACAGCCATTCTATGGCTCCACACAGAAAAGAATATTAAAGCAGAGAATAATTTTTATGTGAAGTGATTTTAAAGAATATAAACAATAACAGAAGCATATGCATTATGACATGATTTGAATAGATTTAGACCTCTGACTGGTATCTTCCAAGAAAAAAAAGATAGTTATAGACTTTTTCTTTCACATAAAAACATAGCTTTCTATTATATTACTCTCAGTGTTTCTGTACAATCTTTTATGTTCTCATCACAATTTGTCTTGCCTACAAGATACGCAGGGGTAAAAGATGGAGCAGAATTTGAGGGAAAGGACAACCAATAATGGGCCCAGTTCAAGACCCATGCCATGAGGGAGCCCACCCCTGACACCATTAATGATAACCTGCTGTACTTGTAGATGGGAGTCTGGCATAGCTGTCACCAGAGAGGCTTCATGCAACAGGTGGAAACTGATGCAGAGCCCCACAGCCAAACATTAAGTGGAGCTTGAGCAATCCTGTGGTAGTGTGGGAGGAAGAATTGAAGGAGCCAGAGGAGCCAGGACACCAGAAGAAAACCTACAGAATCAACTAACCAGGGCCCATAGGGGCTGATAGAGAACGTGAATGGGGCAGGCGAAGGCCCTCCGCACAATGTAACAGTTGTGCAGCTGAGTCTCCCTGTGGGACTCCTAACAGTGGGAGCAGGAGCTATCTCTGACTACATTTGGATTCCCTTTGGATTCCTAACTAGGTGTCCTTGCCTAGCCTCAATCGAAGAAGATGTATCTAATCTTGCTCCAACTTGATATGCCTGGCTGTTTGAGGAGGAGAGGAGGGGTGAATGAAGGGGGGGGCAGAGAGGAAGAGACTTGGAGGAGAAGAGGGAGGGAAGCTGCAATTAGAATGTAAAGTAAATAAATAACTTAATAAAAAAAGAAAAAAGTTAATTAAAAATTTTTTTTCCAAGAAGTCCTGTTACCTGCTTATCTTAGGTAAGTGAGCACTACACTTTTTATTCATCTCTTTTCAAATCATTAAATGGATTCTTGCTAGATATTATAATGGCTGTATATCTTCTTATTAGACAACTAAATTCATGTAATAAACCTTTTTGTAAATATAAGCATTTTCTATAAGAGAATTCAAAGTAATTCAGATTCAAAGCAAAATCCCCTTCATTCTACTAGTCCATTTCCTTATTTTTTTTACAAGTTTACATATGGATACAATGTGTTGTGGTTATTCCCATCCTCTATTATCTCCTATTACTCTTTTATATTTCTTTAAGTTTTGAGAATACAATATAATTATAACATTTATCCCTTTTCTTTTCTCCCTCTAAAACCTTACAATTACCCCTCCTTACCCCATTTCAAATTCATGAGCTTTTTTTTCGTTAATTGCTATTACATGCATGTATATACATATGAATCCTAAACATAACCTGCATGTTATATGTATATTTTCAGGTATCCTCCCCCTATTGATAGGTTCCTTCTCTTATATTTATGGTTGTGAGCCTAGCCTTTAATGGCTGAGCCATCTCTCTAGCCCTATAGGTTCCTTCACAACTAGTCCTTTTCTAACATTCATGTATGTGTGCATGTGAACAAAAAAAATACTCAAGAAGTTTTAGAACATGCTATTCTTATAGTATGTGACTATGAAACACAGATATTAAGCATCCTTTATCACAGATGGAATTTTTAGGTACAATCCTCACTAATGAATGATAAATCTGTGATTTAGACATTCATCTATATTAAATTAATGTGAATATATTTTAAGAAGTTATAGACCCATCTTTTCAAATAAAAAGTAAAATGCAAATGCACTGCTGTATCTATTTATTTTTGTGTTCCACATAAAAGTCAACTCCTTATACAATATTGTGTATCAGAATCACTGGTAATTTTCATTGACTCTGTCAATGAAATGTGGTACTGATATAGAAGCTTTGGAATTTAAGTTCAGTCCTGACATTTTGTAGGTTTTTTACCTTGGGTAAAATTTTCCTTCAAGCTTACATGAATCTACATACCACTATTGGTAAAATATCAGCTCCAGTTCTGAGAAAATGGGAAAACATTACCTTTAGTACAAGTGAACAGAGCCCCAGGATACAATAACTATCCAAATGAGAAAAAAGGAACAATGGGTTCCCTCTGATGTTTGTCACAGTCTTTCTAGAGGAACAGGTGTTCTGGCCTCTGATCAAAATGTCCTTTAGCATGTAGCACAAAGCAAACTTTTAGAGCTCTCCTCACTCATTATTTCATTTGTCACAATTTACATAATTTCATGAATATTCAGGAACATATCCGTTTTGTCTTTGGGTAAAGTTATGACCACAGTAAAAAGGAATAGAGAAATGTTCTTCAGCAAAGCAGGAAAAATATAAATAATTCAAGTATGTGCTAACTCTCAGCCACAAACAAATAGGAGGGATGAGAAAGGACCTTTCATTCCTAGAAATGTATGTTTGTTGGATTGCAGTAGTTCTGATTTGAGACTGTGTCATGATGAGAAGTAATTTAAATTAATTGCCTTTAAAAATAACCCATTTCTCTCCCAAATTAGGTTCTGAATGTAAAAGCAACTCTCTGTATACTTAATCGGGTTCCAAAGATTAAAAAGAAAATAATTGTTGTTTTCTGGGTTGCCATCTCCTGGTTTTCTATACATATAGATGAGTTGTTTTGTAATTGCACAAGGTCAATGATTTCAAATGAATAGGTGAGTATCACTTTACTATTCATGTCTCAAAGGAAAAAAAAAGCAGAGATTAAATATAACAAAGTTGAAAGGTTTTCAGATTGGCTGTCATGTTAACAAAGCCAAAATCTCCCAAAAAGACAGCACTTCCAGAATGACACCATGGAACACTCTAAAATAGATGTTTCTAATTTGTTGGATCACACTGTGCAATTCAGGACAAAGGGAATTCACTGTGGAGGAAGTGTGTGTGAGCAAACAGGGTAGGAGGAGCAGAAAGGGAGGATATAAAGTCAGAGGCAAGCTTTGCTCCTGTGTGTGCCATCTGCAGGCAACTGGAGGTGATGAGCCATCTTGTGGGCTGGGTTTTGCTAGCTGTCTGTCTGTATGGACTGAATGCAGGTGAGGTGAAATTAAAAGGGGATGAGGGTTGGAGGTGGAGATCCCAGAGCAAGTGAGGGCCAAGAAAGGCTGGAGAACAACTGTCCATGATAGCTTTTCAATCTAGCAAATCAAGAGCAAAGAGATTTGACTGTTGATCTTCCCTCTCTTGGTTGAGTGAGCAGAGAACAGGTGGCTTTACCTGTAAAGGAACATTGGTCTCAATACTCATAAGGCAACAAAATTTTTCCTGAAAAAGGGGAACTCTAATGGATTGATTTAGAAACTTCTGCAATGTCTGTTGGTAGCAAAGCAAGGTTTAAAATAGTGTTTGGGCTCAGCTATTCTTTGCATTAGAGTAATTTATTAATGCATTCTTAGATGACTGTTCACAGGCAGTTACAAACACACATGACATTCTCAAGTGCTCTTACATTGTCTTGCTATATCACAGTGTAAGTTCTCCAAGGTTCACATCAGTCTCACTCCCTAGATTCTTTTGACTAGTTTTATGATTCGCATGTAAAATAATGGTTTTCATTTACCACAATTTCTCTAATGTAAATTGTATACTGTAACACAAATTATGGAGCATCTAAATATAATATATATTTTATTGTATAAGTATTATGAAGTATAAAGTTAGTTATATAATATGAAAAAATGTCTATTCACTTTCTACATAAGCTCAGAAAATTATCATTTTCCCTGTGTACTTACTATGGAATTTTCATGCATCCTTTGTTTTTATCAATCCTCTTCCACCACTAGCCTCCTGTGTCCCTATCCCTCCCCTCAACAGACCCCTTTTTTTATTTCATGCCATAAATAATCTGGGTGCTATTATTTATATTTGTAATCTTGATAGGATCTACAGTCACACAGAAGACAAGCCAATGGGCTGATCTGTGATGAATTATCTAGATTACATTAGTCTCTGGGCACATTTGTGAGAAATTATCTTGATTAGATTAATTGCAATAGAAGGACACACCGTTAAAGTAAATGGCACCACTTTCTTAGCTTGGGTTATGGATTGCTTAAGATAGCTAAGCACAAATATTCATCTCACTCTGTTTCGCCATTATGGGACCAATGTTACCAATATTGTACATTGATATGGGAATATATACATATACATGTGTGTGTGTTCCACGTATGAGAGAAAATTCAGTATTTGTTTTTGTTGTATGGGCTTGCTTAATCTGTTGGCCTACAAGTGTAATAATTTCAGAACCACAATGGACCCAAAGGATATACGCATGCTCTGTCAATGACATCTTTTCCAGCAGGTGTCTGGTGTTGGCACCAGCCTGGTTATGAATGACTGGAGACAATTCCAATCCCAATTTATTTGAAAATCTTCCTTATTTTTGACTTCACTTTTTCCCCTTTCCCCAGGTTCCTTACATATGGCTAACACTCACCATGACACCAGTACTGCGACTGCAATGTTCTGCCAATCCCCAACACATTTCATTGTCTCCCAGAGACTGCTTTCTTAGTTAAAAGCTGCTGAACAATAGGGATAAAACAATAAGTGAGTACAATCTGAATTGTACTGAATAATGCAGACAACTCCAGCTTACTCTAGGGAAGACATTTGGAAAACTAAGAACTCATATCTGGGAAAACAGAATTTCCTGGCTTTTCATAACTTAATGTGACATTTCCTGGGTACATATCCAACTTAATGTGATACTGCAGAATGCTGATGTGTATTTTATAGTTATTCTGGGTATGGAGCAGTTTAAAAGGTGTCTTACATTTTTCCCATTCCTTTCGTCCTTCAGAATTGATCTCTCATTTACATCCTCCAAAACAAGGTAAGGCAACCAAATCTATTTTCACCATCTCAAATGTCAGCCTGCAGGCCTTAAAAAGTATTACATTTGGGAAAGTTCTTGCATTTTCTGTCATATAGCTTTTTCTTGCATTATTCTTCTGAAATAAGAGCCTCCTCTGGATCAACAAGATAATGAAAATCCAGGTAAGAAACCAACTCCTGGTCACTCAGGGAAACACTCTCTTTTCCATTGGGACTAAGATAAGACAATGTAGGTTTCTGCACTCTATTTCTTCATTGACAAATAAGAATTCTAAATTATAAATGTTAAAAATAATATTTGAATATAGATACAAACCATGGGTAGTTAAATTGGTAATTAATATAACTACCTAATTAAAACATGAATTTTTAATGAATGTAAGCCACCTGAAGCTATTTCTTATTCTAAGAACAAGAGGATGTAAGTGAGGTTGGATTAGTGGTTAAGAGTAAGCCCTTCAACATGGAGAAATACATTGGGTGCAGGCACAGGTGTGCTATTGCTGCAGATAAGACAAATACTAAGTGGTGAAAATGCTTGTGGAGGTCAGTGGAAAACTTAAAGATATGTTTTGGATATCTTGGTAAATGCGGATGTTGGTAAGTCAGGGGAACTGATTATAAGAAAGGTTCCATAGTATGAGTTCTGAAAATGAAGTCTCTCACTGCTAATGAGAGAAAAATGGGGAAATCCCTGACTCCTTTGGAGATTTGCTAATATTTTCTGTCACAAGTAGAAAAAGTGGCACGTGACTTCAGCTGCATATGGATGGCAGTGAGATCTTGAAGAAATGTGGAGATCACTTTGGCAAAACAAGAAATTTATTTTTTTCCAGAAAAGAAGAAAACAGATATGCCTTAGCTACTGTCTGTTGCTGTGATATTATTGGGTACTCTTGGATCCAACACAACTCAAACACCAAGTCCATGCAGAAAAGAAAAGGTTATTGTAATCAAGCCACTACCGATCCATTGGGGGAGTTGAACAGAATTGGGAGATGAACCGCAAACCTGAGCCAGAATGCTATAGAGCTTTTAAGCACAAAAATCACAAAAGCTGTAATCGTCTCTGACAAGTTACAGTTACCTTTGCCACCAATCAAGATTCAAAGATAGGGGACTCTCCTAGGAACATTTCTTTGTGGTATTCTTATCCAGTTCTCATTGATTGATTTGCTCAACTGTGGTGGGGTGACTTGCCCAGAATTCATGTCTCAACTTGTCAACCAGAACTTTGCTCATTCAGAGAGATCTTGGGAACTTAAACTTTGTTTGTTTGTTTTTTCCAAGATTTGGAATACATTTATCATATGTATACTTTTCTTTTTTATATTCATTCTAATTTTTAATATTAATCTCAGGTTATTTACTTTGTATCCCAGTCATAGCCCTCTCCTTCATTCCCTCCCAATCCCACCCTCCCTCATCTCATCCCTGTCCCTTTCCAAGTCCACTGATAGAGAAGGACCTCCTCCCCTTCCATCTGACCCTAGCTTATCAGGTATCTTCAGGACTGGCTGCAACATCCTCTTCTGTGGCCCAGCAAGGCTGCTCCTTCTTCAGGGAGTGGGGGGAGGTAAAGGAGCCAGTCATTGAGTTCATGTCAGAAAGAGCTCCTGTTCCTCTTACTAGGGAAACCCACTTGGATACTGAGCTACCATGGACTACATCTGAGCAGGGGTTCTAGGTTATATCCATACATGGTTCTTGGTTGGAGAAACAGTCTCATAGAGGACCCCAATGCCTTGATATATTTGGTCCTTGTGGAGCTCCTGTCCTCTCCCGGTCATACTAACTCCCTCTTTAATCATGTAATTCCCTGCACTCCACCGAAGGTTTGGTTATGAGTCTCAGAATCTGATTCGATACATTGATAGGTAGAGTCTTTCAGAGGCCCTCTGCGGTAGGCTCCTGTCCTGTGTCTTGTTTTCTCCTACTTCTCATGTCCATCCCATTTGTCTATCTAAGTGAGGATTGATCATCTTACCCAGGGTCCTCTTTCTTGTTAAACTTTGTTTTAACCCTATTCAAAATGCAAGTTTTATTCACAATGGTTCCTTCTTAAATTCCTCCCTTATCCTTGTACATTATTCAGATCCTTAATTATACATTTCAGGGATTGTATTCTGTTCTTAGGACCATGAGTGTAACTGAGCTAACTCCTGGCTGAATAACTTTAACTAAATTATTAAGAATGCTGGGCCCTATGTGGAATAAGAGGAAAAGGAGGACTATTTGTCCTGTGAAGGCAGTGAGCAAGGTGGTTAGCCAATGGGACCAATCAAAGAGATTCTGGAACCAATGACCAGCCTGTATCTTTTGGTTTTTCCTACCCGAAAGACTTTGCTTCATTTTGCTAAAGTGTCTCAAACTACCCCATAATTATTGGCATAAAAACAAGTTTCCCCCAATGTCATACAGAGACATCTGTTCTTAAGACACAATAGATCTAATCCTCTTCTGGTTTGAGACTATTTCTTCCAGGGAGTCTATATAGTTTTTCTAACTGTATAGGAAAATGGAGGTGACTTAGATCTTTGTCTACATGCTCAGGAGTTGGAGTTGTCTTTTTTCAACCACAAGTGATTTTGTTTCTAGCCCTGTTGAGCCAGCAATGCTAGTTCTTACAAGCAAAGATATTAAAATGAGATGAGGCATTCAGAACCGATGAATGGTGAGGTTCTGAATAGGTTCAGAATAGGTTCTGGTGAGGCCGATATGATCTTGACCTGCTGGACCATTGAAATATAGAACCTGAGGGGTGGTGTGAAAAAAGAAAACAAAGTTCTGATTTTCCTGAAAATTTGGTTAGAGCTATGCAGGGAGTAATGCCAAATGTGAAGTAAACCAGATGGTTTATGAGAAGGCTAGTCTTCTTAAGTTTTCATCTTTTTCCAAGGATGGACTATGTATAGTTTCTTTACAATATGGCTTATAAGTAGATTTGTTCAAAGAAAAAACTGTTGACCTTAAGCAAATTTCTATAGACATATGAGTGGACCAAAGGCATTTATCATCTGCTTGCTCCAATGTCATCATGAGGATATCTGTGTCTTGCCTGGGTGGCTCTAGTTGGACAGAGAGTGGCTGATTGGATTGATGGCTGCCTAAAAGACTCTTTTTGGATAATGAACTTTATCCCTGGATCTCTTCCTCTCCGATCTATCCTCAGTCCTCAGGTTTTTCTTGTGGTCTATTGATAAGAAGGATAAGCATCTTAGGTTTTTAATGTTATTGTGACCAGATTAAAAGTCCTGGGGACTCTACAGGAAAAGATGTTGATGATCTGGATTTGTATGAATTAGGTCTTTATATTAGAGCCCATGTCACACATCCTCAGTGGTGGACAATGAGCTCAGGCTCAGGAGGGCAAGGATAATATGAGGTTCCTCATAGATATTTCTCAAATTGCAAATCCCCACAACCATTCCCAGTATTCTTGCCTTCTAAGGCCCTGGAGAGTAAAACACTGGTGCTTGTTTTATAGCTTCCTAGTCTGAGCCATAATGAGAAAATGTCAAACTTAAAGGATGAGGCTCCCTGGCAGATGCAATGGCTAACATTAGCAATGAGTTCCCTGTTTTGGGTGTGCAGTGATGGAATTAGGAGCAATGTAATTTAAGGCTGCCTTTGTGGAGGACAAGTATATCAGAAAGAGCAGAGGGAAAGGGGCCAATTTTTGACCAGTCTTAGCTTTAGTTGTTTTTTAGGATCTCTCTGAATGCTCCATTTTTCTCTGTTGTCCACATTCGGTTTCCTGTCAGGAACCAGTTTCAGATGAGTGTGATGAATCCAGGAACAAATGCCATCAACTTTAGCCATGGTAGGAGTGGTCAGGATCATGATGTGTGTCCTTTCCAGTAGGGGCTCAAAGTCTTTTTCTGGTATTGTCTCACCCAGAATAGGTCATCTGATCTGTAATTGTAAGGAACAACTGCTGGCAAGATGTGTAGGTGCCAGATCAAGGAGTAAAGGCATCCTGAGCCCTCTCCAGTGCCTGTAATCAAGATTAGATATTTCAGAAATTAGTTCGGATTTGAGCTTTGGGTATATAGGGAAAGGTCTCCCACACATGATCTCATATGGTGTCAGAACCTATATTTATATAGGGAGAGTTTCTGCCCCTCAAAAGGGCAAAAGGGAGGAAAGCCATCCAGTTCTCTCCAGTTTCTATGGTTAATTTAGTGAAGGTCTCCTTTAAGGTCCCATTCAGTCTTTCAACCAGTCCTGAACTTTGGGGATGATATGCATAAAGCAGTTTCTACTTGATCCCTAAGGTCAGTCAAGCCACTACTGATCCATCAGGGACACAAAATAGACTCCAGAGGTGAATGCTATAGAGTTTTTAAGCACAAACCCCATAAAATCCATAATCATCTGTGCCAAATCTTCCACCAATCAGGATTCAAGAATGGGGATCTTCCTAGGAACATTTCTTTGTGGGACACATATCCTGGTCTCATTGGTTGATTTGCTCAACTGTGGCAGGGTGTCTTGCCCAACATTCATGTCTCAAATTTCTAACCAGGATGTTGCTCATCCAGGAAGGTCACGGGAACTTAAACTTTGTTTTGCCCTTATTCAAAAAGGAAGTTTTATTCAAAGTGGCTTGGGTTTGGTTCCTTCTTACAGTGATAAAAACACTGTCCTAAACCAACTTGGAACAAAAGGGGGTTTATTTGGCTTACACTTATCAACCACAGTCTATAACTGAAGGAAGTTATGAAAGAAACTTAAGCAAGAGCAGAGGTGTCAATGATTAGAAATTTTTATTCTGGTCCAAAGCACAACAGTCAACTCATACAGTCAGGGTTATTTTAAGTGACACTCCACTGCTGGTACCAGTTTCTATTCTACTTACTTTGATTGCTGTAATAAAATCAGTTTGAGAAGGGAAGAGATTATTTGGCTAACACTTGACAACCATAGTCCATCACTGACAGAAATGGGGGAAGAAACTCAAGCAGAGACAGAGGAAGGAAACATGGAGAATGCTGCTAAGTATCTTGCTCTCCCTTACTTGTTAATCTTGCTTTCTTATACAAAACAGGACTACCTTCCCAAGGATGACATCACTCACAATGAGACAGGCCTTTCTATACCAATCATCAGACAAGAAAATGCCCTACAGATATGCCTAGAGACCAATATGACAGAAACAATTGCTTGATTGAGTCTCCTCTTCCCAGATGACTCTAGCTTGTGTCAAGTTGATAAAAACTAGTCAACATGGTGAGAAAAACTCTAATCAGACTGGGAACTCTGACAAACGAGATCCCTCATTACTAAAGAACTTTCATTGAGGAAGCAAGCATCTCCAGTGTGAACCCAGCTCTGGGCCAAAATGAGACTTCCTTGGAAATTTTGCTAGTATTTTGTGTCACAGCATGAAGGGCAGCAAGTGACAACGGCTTCAGGTATATGTAGGGTGTGATAAGAGAGCAACTATTATGCTGCTGCCAAAATAGACATGCCAAAGCCAAGTCCCAGCCAGACATTGTAGCTCAAGCTTGCACTCTCAGCACTTAGAATGCAAGACAGAAGGACTAACATGAGCTACTAGTAAGATTTGGCTAAGGAGTGAGTTTTAAGTCTAACTGGGCTATAGAGTGAGAATAACCTTAAAAACAAAACAATCTGAAAACCCATTTCTAATGTGATCTTATTTTGTATTCTGAAATTGTTCTGTTTTCCAGAGATTTCTATTGCTAACTGTGTCTTTCCATTCGTCTATGGTGATGAACTACACTACAATTGTATCTCCACCCACAGTGACTTTGATTGGTGCTCCCTTGACTTTCAATTCAAAGGAAGGTGGCGTTACTGCACAGCACTGGGTAAGAGTCCAACAAGGGTATATATCAGGTGCCAGGAGCCAAGGACAAATAGGTTTGGATTTTAGAAAGAATTGAGTTCAGATATTGTAGTTTCTGCACAATTTGGAGAACTAGAACACAATCTTATAGAAAAAAATAATTGTTTTCTTATCAGAGATTAATCTGAGGACAATGCTCATAGTTCACCCTTTACTCATTTTTCTCTGCAGATCCTCCAATGTGCATCTTTCCTTTCCAATTTAGAAAAAAGTCCATTAACGAATGCACTAAGGAAGGCTACATTTTGAATCGGAGTTGGTGTTCATTGACTGACAATTACAACAAAGATAGAAAATGGAAGCAATGTTCTCCTTACGAGTAAGATGATGGGAGAAGGTGGATCAATGTCCTACTGAGCTATAAAAGAGTAGCAAAGCATTAGGTTGATAGATGAGGAGCCTGAGATCTAGATCCTCTGGCTGTGACTTAGTCAGGGGGAAGCAGACATTTCCTGTAAAGTGTCTCCTGTTAGGTACATCAGGCTTATCAAGCTGTGTGGTGCTGGTCACAAATATTCAGCTCTGGTTTTGTAGCATAAAAGCATCCACAGGCAAAACAAGTGTACTGGATCACTGGCAAATCTGATGTGCTGGTGTCCTTATCCATGCTGTCTAATGATTATAATCACATGTGGTCCTTTTGTCATTGTGACAAAACACCCAAGGACAGCAACCCAATGAAGGAGGGGTTTCTTTGGGCTACTGGTTTGAGGGAAGACAGCTCATCATGGTGTGGAAGGTGTGATGGTGAGAGCATGAGACAGCTGATCATATTTTATCTGCAGTTGGGAGAGACAGACCCCGGCACTCAGTTCGCTTCCTTTTTTTTCCTATTACAGTGACTGAGGCCTCAGTCCAAGACCTATTTTGTCCACATTCAAGTGAGTTTTCACTCCTCAGTTAAACCTTTCCTGACATGCTTGAAAGTGTGTCTTCTAGATGATTCCAAATCCAGTAATACAGCAATGAATACTAATTGGCCATTTCATAATGCATAGTTTGATGTTCAGTTCTAAAACTTGTTTTGATTCACAAAATAAATATGATATAAATGTTTACTGAAACTCTGATATGACAAGACAGAGTAAACATCAGCATTCTTTATGTTCTCCTCCCCTGGACCTCCCTTCCACAGGCAGAGAGACAAATTCATAAGTCATTGTGTAGCAGCTTATTTCTACCCAGACATCTACACAGGTACACAATTTTAAGGTCTTTAAAATATAACTGAGTCTGACTTCCCCTTTATCACCATGACTTGATTGTCATTTAAAACATATTTCCCCTGTGAATGCATCAATCTCCCCAACTTTCCTGTGTGTGTGAATATCACATTTTAAGTAGTTGGAGATTATCCACCATCAGTATATGAGACTTTTGACTAAAAAAATTTCCTGAACAGTTAACAATGAATTAAATGTCTTTCAAACTATGGACTGTACAACTTATGTTGTTATACAATGTATGTTCATTTTTTAATAATCAGTAGTATGTGCACTCTTCTTAGCAAAAAAAAGGCATTTTTTAGGGAAGTGTGTAATATTGATCTTGGGACAGTAGGGGACACTGAGACATTCATTCTAACATGTTTTTCCACCTCAGTTTTTAGATAACCTTGCGTGTTTTTGAAGACAGAAGTTACAGATCCATCAGATGTCTCTCTAAACATATTTCTTCCTTTATCTTTATGTAACAGTCTGATAATAAATGTCTGTTCTCTTGTCTTCATTAATGTCTTGTTTTTCTGGGGTGGGTTGAAAGAGGCAAAGTACATTAATGAATAATTAATTCTCATGCAGTGTGGTTATAACCCAGGGGAAGATTTTGGGGTATCTGGTTACATTGTCTGAAATCACGACACAAAGAAATATGTTCTTCTGACTAGTAGACATACACCTGTTTTAATATTTTAGTCACTAAGAGATGCCAATGCTTCAGTGCTGCTCAGTGTGGATTTTCTATCCTCAATTAAATTCCTCTGAAATTGCTCAAATCAAGTTCTTCTAGTTTGAGGCAAGTTAACCAAACTTTCCTGATACCTAAAGCTTTTCCTCATATGTTTTAAAATTTTTGGAGGAAATATAATATACACCTTAAAACCTTGGTCCCAAAGCTCACATGATGCACAATTAAGTAAATTGAGTTTAATGAATTAGTGGCATTTAATATAGTCAGAATGTTGAACAACAACCTCCACCAAGTTCCAAAACATTTTTATCATCACATAAGGTTCTGTCCCCAGTAAGCAGTAATTACCCAAATTTTTTCCTCCAGATCTTGACATCCACAAACCTTTCTCTTGTTGCATATTTGACAGATGTGGTTATTTCCCCATCACTGAAATCATACAGAATGTGACAGTTTATGACCAGCTTCTATTATTCAAACTGTGCTTTGGAGAGGCACCACATTTTATCACAGTGTTTTGTTTCTTCCTATGACCAAATAATATTCCACTGGATATCCATACACATTTTGTTTGTCCATTAACATGTATGTCTTGAACGTTCATGTCTGTTGTGTAGAATGAGGCTAGTTTTCAAAAGCTAAGCCATCCATGTGTAATTAATCTGTTTACTATGTTATAATTGTCTCTTATATTTGGACTTAGAAATTTCTTTTACTAGGTTAAGAAAACTTCGACTACAGTCCAATTTTATACATTGTCTATGCAGTTAAGCTCTCTATGTGCCTCTTTTTACACCATGGATTCTTGGGGGGTTTGTCTCTTGAATATATTTAAAAGTTCTTGAATCCCAGCACTCATGGAGGCAGAGGCAGACAGATCGCTGTGAGTTTGAGGCTAGCTTGGGCTACAAAGAGAGTCCAGGACAGCCAAAGCTACACAGAGAAACCCTGTCTCAAAGCAAAGCAAAACAAAATGAGTTTTTGAATTGGGCCATGCTTATCTCATTCTCTCTATCTTTTTATCTATCCGTGTGTGTGTCTGTCTCTCATATGTATGTATGTATGTATGTATGTATACATGTATACACATACACGTGTGTGTTTTGTATGCATGTGTGTTCATTGGCTGGCAGGCCAGCAAGCTACCAGAATCTCTTGCTTTTACCACCACCCCCAACCTGTACAGAAGTTACAGACCTGTGTGTGCATGCATATGCATGTTTGTAGATACATATATAAAGACACAAATATTATATATATATATGAATAGATTTAATATTGTCTCAACTTGTCCCACCTTTTCCCCCAAATTCATTCTTCTCCTTGGCCTTGTCTATTGCTGATATGTGTTTTATCTCATTAACTGACTCTTACTTCCAGTATTTCTATTTGGTTCTATTCCAGGCTCAATTTCTTTGTTTAATCTTAACTCTGTGTTATTGAATGTTTACTCTAAAGTTTTGTCCATTTCATCTATATTGTTAACATTCTCCTCTAGGCCCATAATTGAACTTCTTATATTATCTATTCATTTGAGTTATCTATATGATCACTTATCCTTTTATTTTGATTTTGATCTTATTTTTATTAATGATCATTGTACACATTTATGGTGTACCATCTGATATGCCCACATATGCATACATCTTGTATTGTTTAAACCAGTTCAGATATATCTCCTTAAATAGTTAGCATTTCTTTATACTGAACAATTCAGCAACATTTTGCTTTTGGAATACACAGTACACCCTCACCTAACTCTGTTTAGTAGATTGCCAGAATGTCTTCCTCTAACAGGTTGTTAGGGGTCCACTTTCGCCATCCTCACTTCTTCCTAGATTCACTTCCATTTTCTTTTTACCCATTAGGTTTTCATGTTTTAAAAGTTCTTCAATAGCTCCTACATATGACATTTTATTCTACAATTATATTGTTTTTTTATTATTTAAAACAATTCTTATTTTCATTTTTTCATGTCAATGAAAACTTTTTATTCTGTGCTTTAAGTTATATCCATTATACATATGTGTGTCTTTTAATTTTTTTCACAATTTGTTCATTATCTATCCCGATTGAAGCCCTCTCCCTCGACTCCCCCAGTCCACCCTCCCTCCCTCTTCCCCCATCCCCCTCCCCCAGTCCACTAAAAGAGGGAGTTCTCCACCATTGCCATTTGCCCACAGCTTGTTAAGTCTCTTCAAGACTGTTTGTATCCTCTTCCTCTGTGGCCTGGTAAGGCCGCATCACCAGGGGTGAGTGATCACAGACCAGGCAACCGAGTTCATGACAGACGCAGTGCCTGCTCCCTGCTCCGGTACCCACATGGAGACTGAGCTGCCAATCAGCCACATCCTCCAGGTCTAGGCCCTCTCTGTGCATGGTCCTCCATTGGTGCATCAGACTCTGAAGAACACCCTGGGCTCAGACTGTTTTAGCTTTGATTGTCTCTTTGTGGAGCTCTTGTCCCCTCCATGCCCTTCTATGCCCACCCCCTGTTCTTCCATAAGACTCCCTGTGCCCTGCCCAAAGTTTGGCTATGAGTCTCAGCATCTGCTTCCATCCCCAGCTGGGTGGAGCCTTTCAGAGAAACCTCTAGAGCAGGCTCCCATCCTGTTTCCTCTCTTCCACCGCTTCTGGTGTCTCTCCTGTTTGCCATTCTGAATGAGATTTAAGCATCCTCCCTAGGGTTCTCATTAGTGCTTAACTTCTTTAGGTCTGTAGATTTTAGTGTGGTTATTCTCTATTATACTGCTAATATTCACTTATACGCAAGTGTATACCTGTCTTTCTGTTTCTGGGTTACCTCACTCAGGATAATCTTTTCTAGTGCCATACATTTGCCTGCAAATTTCATGATTTCCTTGTTTTTAATAGCTGAGTAGTATTCATTTGTGTAAACGTACCACAATGTCTGTATCTGTTCTTCAGTTGAAAGATGTCTAGGTTGTTTCCAGATTCTGGCTATTATTAATAAAGCTGCTATGAACATAGCTGAGCAAATATCTTTGTTGAATGGTGGAGCATCTTTTGGTTATATGCCCAGGAGTGGTCCAGCTGGATCTTGAGGTGGTGCTAATCCCAATTTTTTGAGAAAACACCATAATGATTTCCAAAGTGGTTGTACAAGTTACATTTCCACCAGCAATGGAGGAGGGTTCCACTTTATCCACATCTTCTCCACCATGTGTTGTCATTTGAGTTTTTGATCTTAGTTTTTGCTGGGTGTAAGATGGAATCTCAGAGTTGTTTTGATTTGCATTTCCCTGATGACTAAAGATGTTGAGCATTTTTTAAGTATTTCTCTGTCATTCAATATTCCTCTGTTGAGAATACTTTACTTAGCTTTGTACCTCATTTTTAATTAGAGTTTTGGTTTGTTGGTGTCTAATTTCTTGAGTTCTTTATATATTCTGGATATTAACCCTATATAGGATGTAGAATTGATGAAGATATTTTCCCAGTCTGTAGGCAGTGTCCTTTGCTTTACAGAAGTTTTTCAGTTTCACGAGGCCCCATTTATTAATTGTAGCTATTAGAGCCTGAGCTGTTGGTATTCTGTTCGGGAAGTTGTCTCCTGTGACAATGAGTTTGAGGCTTTTCCCCACTTTTTCTTCCAAGAGATTTGGTGTGCCTGGTTTTATGTTAAGGTTTTTGATCCACTTGGACTTTAGTTTTGTGCAGGGTGATACATATGGATCTATTTGCATTTTTGACCTGTGGACACCCAGTTAGACCAGCACCATTTGTTGAAGATGCTATCTTTTTTCCATTGTATGGTTTTGGCATCTTTGTCAAAAATCAGGTGGCTGTAGGTGTGTGGGTTTATTTCTGCATCTTCAGTTCAGTTCCGTTGATCCACCAGTCTGTTTCTATGTCATTATCATGCAGTTTTTATTCCTGTTGTTCTGTTGTTCAGCTTGAGATCAGGAATCTCCAGAAGATGTTTTATTGTAGAGGATTGTTTTAGCTTTTTTGTTTTTCTATATGAAGTTGAGAATTTTTCATTCAAGGTCTGTAAAGAATTGTATTGGTAATTTGATAGGAATTGCAATGAATATGTAGATTGCTTTTGGTAAGATGGCCATTGTTAATTCTACCAAGCTGTGAGCATGGGAGATCTTTCCATCTTCTGATATCTTCTTCTATTTCTTTCTTCAGAGACTTGAAGGTTTTTTTTTCATCCAAATCTTTCACTTACTTGGTTAGAGTTACACCAAGATACTTTATGTTTTTCTTTTGTGGCTATTGTGAAAGGTATTGTTTTCCTAATTTCTTAGCCCATTTGTATACAGGAGAGCTACTTATTCTTTTTGCATTAATTTTGTATTCAGCCACTCTGCTGAGGGGGTTTGTCAGCTGAAGGAGTTCTCTGGCAGAATTTTTGGGCAACTCATGTATGCTATCATATCATCTGCAAATAGTAATACTTTGACTTTTTTTTCCTATTTAAATCTTCTTGATCTTCTTTAATTGTCTTATTGCTCTAGCAAGTACTTCAAGTACTATGTTGAAGAGATATGGAGAGAGTGGGCAGCCTTACCTTGTCCCTAGTTTCAGTGAGATTGATTTAAGTTTCTTTCCATTGAGTTTGCTGTTGGCTATAGGCTTGCTGTATATTGCCTTTACTATATTTAGGTATGTGCGTTGTATCCCTGATCTCTCCAGGACTTTAAACATGAATGGGTGTTTGATTTTACCAAATGCTTTTTCTGCATCTAAGGAGATGATCATGTGGGTTTTTTCTTTCCGTTTATTTATATGGTGGGTTACATTCATGGATTTCCATATATTGAACCACCCCTGCATACCTGGGATAAAGTCTACTCGGTCATAGTGGCTGATATCTTTTATGTATTCTTGGATTCTGTTTGCAAGTATTTTGTTGAGTATTTTTGTGTCAATGTTCATAAAGAAGATTGGTCCGAAATTCTCTTTCTTTGTTGGATCTTTGTGAGGTTTCAGTATCAAGGTGACTGTGGCCTCATAGAATGAGTTTGGTAATGCTCCTTCTGTTTCTATTTTGTGGAATAGTTTGAAGAGTATTGGAGTTAGCTATTCTTTGAAGGTCTGGTAGAATTCTGTGCTGAAACCATATGGCCTAGGCATTTTTAAGATGGGAGACTTTTGATGACGGCTTCTTTTTTTTTTAGAGGATATAAGACTATTTGATTTATATATCTGGTCTTAATTCAGCTTTGGTAAGTAGAATTCATCAAGAAAATTGTTCATTTCATTTAGATTTTCAAATTTTGTGGCATATAGGCTTTTGAAGTAAGACCTAAGGATTGCTTGAATTTCCTCATGTTTGTTATTATGTCTCCCTTTTCATTTCTGATTTTGTTGATTTGGATAGTGTCTGTCTACTTTTTAGTTAGTTTGGGTAAGGGTTTTCTGTCTTGTTGATTTCCTCAAAGAACCAGCTCTTGTTGATTGTTCCCTTTGTTTCTAATTTATTTATTTCCACTCTGAGTTTGATTATTTCTAATTGTCTACTCTTCTTGGGTGTATTTTCTTCATTTTCTCTGTGGCTTTCAGGTGAGCCTTTAAGCTGCTTGTATGAGATGTTTCAATTTTCTTTATGAAGGCACTTACTGCTATGAGCTTTCTTCTTAGCACTACTTTTCATTGTATCTCATGTTTGGGTTGTTGTGCTTTCATTTTTATTGAATTCTAGGAAGCTTTTAATTTCTTTCTTTATGTCTTCCCTAATCCAGATGTCATTGAGCAGAGAATTGTTCAGTTTCAATGTGTGCATAGGCTTTTTGCTATTTCCCTTGTTGTTGAGGTCCAGCTTTAGTCCATGGTGGTCTGATAAGATACAAGGGATTGTTTCAATCTTCTTGTTGAGACTTGATCTGTGAACAACTATATGGTCTATTTTGGAGAAGATTCTATGAGATGCTGAAATGAAGGTAAATTCTTTTGTGTTTGGATGAAAAGTTCTGTGGATGTCTGTCAGGTCCATTTGATTAATGACATCTGTTAGTGTCATTGTGTTTTTGTTTCATTTCTGTTTTGTTGACCTGTCCTTTGATGAGAGTGGGGTGTTGAAGTCTCCCAGTGTGTGGGGGTCTATGTGTGGTTTAAGTTTTATCGATGTTTCTTTTACATATGTGCATGTCCTTGTGTTTGAGGCATAGATATTCAGAATTGAAATGTCTTCTTGGTGGAATTTTCCTTTGATGAGTATGAAGTGACCTTCCCCATCTCTTTTTATTAATTTTGGTTGAAAGTCTATTTTATTAGATATTAGAATGCATACTCCTGCTTGCTGCTTGAGTCTGTTTGCTTGGAAAACCATCTTCCAGCCCTTTACTCTCAGGTAATATCTATTTTGTGACTGAGGTGTGCTTCTTGTATGCAACAGAAAGTTAGGTCTTGTTTAGGCATCCATTCTGTTAGTCTGTGTCTTTTAATTGGAGAGTTGAGTCCTTTGATGTTGAGAGAGATTAATTACCAGTGACTGTTAGAGGCTTATATTTTTATGTTAGTTGTAGTAGTGTGTTTGTGTGCTTGGCTATTTTTAGTTTTGCTGTAGTGAAGTTATTTATTTCCTGTATTTTCCTGTGTGTCGTTAGCTTTCTTGGGTTGTATTTTTCCTTCTAGTACCTTCTATAAGGCTGGCTTTGTGTGTAGATACTATTTAAATTTATTTTTGTCTTTGAATATCTTGGTTTCTCCTTCTATGATGATTGAGAGTTTTGCTGGGTATAGTAGCCTGGGCTGACATCTGTGTTCTCTTAAGGTCTTCATGATATTCATCTAAGCCCTTCTCATAATCTCTGTTGAGAAGTAAGGTGTGATTCTTAAGGTTTCACTATTATCTTTTACTTGGCCTTTTTCCTTTGCAGCTTTTAGTATTTTTTCTTTGTTGTGTATATTTACTGTTTTGATTATTATGTGGCAGAAGGATTTTATTTTCTGGTCTAATCTATTACATGTTCTGTAGGTCTCTTGTATGCTTATAGGTCTCTCCTTTTAATTGGGGAAATTTTCGTTTATGATTTTATTGAAAATATTTTCTGAGCCTTGGAGACAGGACTCTTTTCTTCTGTTCCTCTAGTTCTTAGGTTTTGTCTTTTCATGTTGTCCTTGATTTCTTGGATGGTTTGTGTCAGGAAATTTTTAGATTCAACATTTTCTTTGATGTATACATCAATTTCTTCTATTATATCTTCAACACCTGAGATTCTTTCTTCCATTTCTTGTAGTCTGTAATTCCTGTTATCTTTCCTAAGTTCTCCCTCTCCGTGATTTCCTCAGATCGTGTTTTCTTTAATTTTTCCATTTCCATTTTCATATCTTGAATCATTTTGTTGACTTCCTTCACCTATTTGTTTTTGTTATCCTGCTTTCCCTTCAATTTCTTAACTTGTTTGTTTGAACATTCCTTTGTTTCTTTTATTTTTTTCAGCAATTTTATTATTTCCTCTCTAAAAACCACAAACTGTCTGTATTTTCCTGTATTTCTTATGGATTTTATTTGTTTCCTCCATTATCAATTCATAAGCTAGACTTAAGTTCATCTTGAATTTCACTTATGTTAGGATATCCAGGGCTACTTGCTCCTGGATAACTGGGTTTTGGAGATCCACATTGCTTTGGCTTTTGTTGATTGTGCTTTTACATTGGCCTCTACTCATCTGGTGTTGGTCTAAAGTGTCAGGTGTTATTTTCTGGTGCCTGCTGGAGTCCTGGGGGAGGAGGAATCCCCTTGACAGGAAGATGGTTGTTCCTGAAGGAGCCCTCCTCAGCTTTTTGGGTATGATCACTGAATGGCCAGTGCCTCTCAGGGTATTGCCACAACTCTCCTCGTGTGTATGGTCCTGTGGGCTAACTGGACTCATTGGGAGCCCAGGAACTCTCTTCTCACCATGAGAAGGCCCAGAGATAGCTGCCATGCCACTGGGTTTCTCACTCTGAGTTTAGTGAGCTGCTGCTGCTGCTCATACACTGTGTTTGTTGGGCACAGCCCTCTTGAAGAACCAGGGAACCACAAGATTTGGTCGGTTTAACTAGGGAGACAGGTTGAGCTTTGGAGCAGCATCTGGGACTGATCCCGTGGTTCCCAGGCATCTGTAGGTCTGAGGTTCGAGCTCTCTGCCCCAATACCCAAGAGACAATCAGTGGTCAGTAGGCACAGCACACAGGCATGTGGCTGGAGGTTAGAGACCTTGAACCTGCAGGAACCCAGGTACGTTTCCGGGGATTAGCTGGGTATCCAGAGGCCAGACCTGATGTTTCCCTCACTGTGGAGTTTCCTCCCAACAGGGAGACACAGTCTGTGGTGTTTTGAGATTCACAGTTCAGTCTGGGATAATGAGCACAGTATGCAGGCACAGGCATGTGGCTCCTCGCTGATGAGTGAGCGCCTGAGTGCGTGAGCACCTGAAGGAACCCGGGAACTTTTCCAGGGAGATGACTGGGTGACCTGAGGTCCAACCCAATTGTTTTCTTCCCTATGGAATTTTCTCTTGACTGGAAAACCGAGTCTCTGGTGTTTGGGGGCCCACAGTTCAGTCTGGGGCAGTGATCAGAGGATGCAGTCATGTGCCTCTGAGCTGGCAACTGAGTGCCTGTAGGGAACCCGGAAATCTTCTGGTGTTTAGCTAGGTGACCTGACAATGGACCCGATTGCTTCTTACACCATGGAGTTTCCTCTCACCTGGGGAACACAATCACTGGTGTTTGGGAGCCCAAAGTTTGGTCTGTTTGTCGTGGTGCAGTCACTGCTGCCCTGCTCGTCAGAAAAAGTGTGCTCTTGGCACTGCCATCTTGGATCTCCTGCCTTTTTTTTTAATTCACTACATTTTAAATTTTTTTATTTATTAAAATTTATTCATTTTGCATACCAGCAGTAGCCCCCTCCATTGTCCTCTCCCAAGCCTGTCCCTCTACTCCTCCTATGCCTCTTCCCCAGTCCACTGATAGAGGAGGTCCTCTCCCCATTTCATCCGACCCTAGCCTATCACGGAGAGGCAATGGCTACCCTCACCTGACATTTCAACGGTATTGTTGTTTATTAACTTGTTTTATCGGGTCTTATCAGAACTGTCTGCATTGTCTTCCTCTCTGGTCTGATAATGCTGCTCCCCCAAGGGGGAGGTGATCAAAGAGCCAGCCACTGAATTCATGTCGGAGACAGACCCTGCTCCCCTTACTAGGCAGCCGATTTGGAAACTGACCTGCCATGGGCTACATCTGTGCAGCGGTTCTACGTTATCTCCATGAATGGTCCTTGGTTCAAGTATCAGTCTCAGAAAAGACCCGTGTCCAGATTTTTGGGTTCTGTTGCTCTCCTTGTAGAGCTCCAGTCCCCTCCAGGCCTTTCTATCACCCCCTTCTTTCATAAGATTCCCTGTACCCTGCCCAAAGTTTGGCTATGAGTCTCAGCATCTGCTTTTAATACCCTGCAGGGTCTTTCAATGGCCCTCTGTGGTAGGCTCCTGTCTTGTTCCCTGTTTTCACCCTCTTCCAATGCCCATTCTATTTGCCTTTCTGAATAAGGATTGAGCATCTTACCCAGTGTCGTCCTTCCTGCTTAGCTTCTTTAGGTGGACAGATTTCAGTATGATTATCTTATATTATATGTCTAATATCTACTTATAAGTGAGTATATGCCATGTGTGGCTTTCTGCTTCTGAGATACCTCATTCAGTATGATCCTTTATAGTTTCTACCATATGCCTGCAAATTTCATGATTTCCTTGTTTTAATTGCTCAGTACTATTCCATTGTGTAAATGCACCACAATTTCTGTATCCATTCCTCAACTGAGGAACATTTAGGTTCTTTCTAGATTCTGGTTATTATGAATAAAGCTGCTACAAGCACAGTTGAACAAATGTCCTTGTTGTATACTTGAGCATATTTTGGATATATGCCTAGGAGGAGTATAGCTGGATCTTGAGGTAGAACTATTCCTAATTGTCTAAGAAAGCACCAGATTGATTTCCAAAGTGGTTGTACAAGTTCACATTCCCACCAGCAATACAGGAGGGTTCCCCTTTCTCCACAACCTCCCCAGCATGTGTTGTCACTTGAGTTTTTGATCTTAGCCATTCTTATGGGTGTAAGGAGAAATCTCAAGGTCATTTTGATTTACAATTCCCTAATGGCTAAAGATATTGAGCATTTCTTTAAGTGTTTCTCTGTCATTCCATATTCCTCTACAGAGAGTTCTCTGTCTAGCTCTGTACCACATTTATTAATTGGATGACTTGATTTGTTGCTGTTTAATTTCTTGAGTTCTTTATATATTCTTATTTGTTCTTTTTCAGATACAAGGTTGGTAAAATTCCTTTCCCAATCAGTCGGCTGTCGTTTTGTTGTATTGACAGTGTCCTTTGCTTTACAGAAGCTTTTCAGTTTCATGAGGTCCATTTATTGATTGTCGATCTTAGAGCCTGTGTTGTTGGTGTTCTGTTCAGGAAGTTGTCTCCTGTGATAATGAGTTTGAAACTCTTCCCCACTTTTTCTTCTAACAGGTTTAGTGTGTCTGGTTTTATGTTGAGGTCTTTGATCCACTTGGAGTTTAATTTTGTGCAGGGTGATATATATGTATCTATTTGCATTTTCTACATGCAGATATCTAGTTAGACCAGCACCATTTGTAGAAGATGCTGTCTTTTTTCCATTGTATGTATTTGGCATCTTTGTCAAATATCAGGTGTCCACACGTGTGTGGGTTTATTTCTGGGTCTTCTATTCGATTCCATTGATCCACTAGCTTCTTTCTATGCCAGTACCATGCAGTTTTAACTACTGTTGCTCTGTAGTACAGCTTGAGATCAGGGATGGAGATACCTCTAGAAGATCTTTTATTGTAGAGGATTGTTTTAGCCATTCTAGGTTTCTTGTTATTCTATATGAAGTTGAGAATTTTTCTTTCAAGGTCTGTAAAGAATTGTATTGGTAATTTGATGGGAATTGCATTGAATCTGTAGATTGCTTTTGGTAAGATGGCCATTTTTACAATGTTAATCCTGCCAAGCCATGAGCATGGGAGATTTTTCCATCTTCTGATATCTTCTTCTATTTCTTTCTTCAGAGATTGGAAGTTTCTTTCATACAAGTCTTTGACTTGTTTGCTTAGAGTTACACCAAAGTACTTTATGTTCTTTGTGGCTATTGTGAAGGGTGTTGTTTCCCTAATTTCTTTCTCAGCCCATTTGTCTTTTATATACAGGATTTTCTAGTTAATTTTGTATCCAACCAATTTGCTGAAGGTGTTTATCAACTGTATGAGTTTTGTGGTAGAATTTTTGGGGTCATTCTTGTATGCTATCCTATCATCTGCAAATAGTGATAATTTGACTTCTTCCTTTTCAACTTGTATCCCCTTGATCTCCTTTAATTGTATTATTGCTCTAGCAAGGACTTCAAGAACTACATTGAAGAGATATGGAGAGAGTGGGCAGCCTTGCCTTATCCCCGATTTCAGTGGGATTGCTTTAAGTTTCTCTCCATTGAGTTTGTGTTGGCTCTAGGTTTGCTATATATTGCCTTTGCTGTATTTAGGTATGTGCCTTGTATCTCTGATCTCTCTTTTTTTAATATAGCTACTGAGGCTCCAAACTTAGGTTCTCATGCCTGCCCAATACAGACAATGTCCGCTGAGCCATCTACATAGTAGTTGTCTTCCAATTTCAATTTTTCCTTATGTTTTGATTTGTTTTATTTTACACTAGTCCTCTTGGTGACTTGTATATTGAGGGATGACACTGACTGCTATAATTTTATTAATCACCCATTTTGATGTACAGTGCCTTCATCAGATATTCCATCCAGGAGGAATGGAAAGCTCATAAGACTCTGGAGAAAAAGAAAATGTCACATGTCTGGAAAAATGAAAACTAACAAAGTTTTCTAAAGCCCTTTCCTGGCTTTATCAAGGATTTAAAAACTGAATATGGCCAGGAAAACTACTGAGATGAAATTCTTGGACCAGTAAATCTACTTAGAAGTTGAAGAAAGGGATTGTAGCTTTCATGAGCGGCCATCACTGTTGAGTGGGTTTTTCTGCACTGCAGCTGATTTGGGGGATCCTCTCGTAAGTAATCCCTTACCCATACTCCTCATAGTAGCCCAATAAAATTAACTGGGTTTACCAAGTTGGACATTAGTGCATTATTACTTTAATCTGTTGTGAGATCCAAATCTGGAGTAAGTGTGTGTGTGTGTGTGTGTGTGTGTGTGTGTGTTTGAGCATATGTTTGTGTCTGTGTCTTTCAGGAAAATTTCAGGAAAATTCTCTCACATAACAAAGATTTGTTTTGATGATTTTTTTTCTAGAAAATAAGCTATCCAGACAGACAAGAGCATAGGTATTTATTGTCAGAATACTCCATAATGATAACGAGAGCACTATATTTCTGTCTCTTCAAAAACACACAGCTTTTCTAAAAACTGAAGAAAGAGTTATATGTTAGAGTGAATGTCTTGATTCTCCATCCTTCCAATATCAATGTCTAATTCATCTCCCCTGATATAACCAGTCTTTTCTCCTCTTTGATGGGTGATCAGAATTGTACAATGTGTATTCAGTATTTATTTATACACATTGTACTTTAATGATGACATAAGTTGTGTAGCCCACTGTTTGAAAGGCATTTATTCCATCAGTCACTGTCAGTGTTTACAAAGATTATTTTAATCAGAAGTCTCACATATAAATTATGGATAATCTCCAAACACTAAAAATTTGATATGCATGCCCACATATGATGCACGCAAGAACTTTGACTTTATGATCAACAAAACTACTGATACGAAAACTAAGCAGCCTTCCCACATCTCACGTACCATCAAAGCGCCTGGGAGATTGTGCTCCTCTGTGAAGGTCACGACTGCCGTACCAATGTCCACTGCATGGAGCTCCAGCATGGCTGTACTGACAGAGGTCGTGTCAGGAAGTTCCTACCAGCTTGGAAGAACACAGCCACCTTCCTCACCAGAAGGCCTGAGCGTACACATTTGAATACGTGTCTAACCACAAACCTCATGGTGGCCCCAAGGTTCCGGGACCCAGATGACTGTTCGAGGGGACTCTCCCTGACAGCCTGTAGAAGGGCAGCTTTTCTCTGATGGTCTGAGAAGTCCACTTCTAAAATAATAGCTCTTCTATTCTACCCAAGCTGATAGTATTACTCTGTGTGACTTCCATGAAAATGGATCCTGGGATCTCCTTGAACAGCAGCTGGACAAGAGTGGACAGAAGCCAGAAGCCTGAGTAAGAAGCCAACTGGAGATGCTGAGTGTTCATCATGGCACACACACTGCCCTTCTCTCCTGGCCCTGGAGTTCTGCCCAGGAGGACAGAGTTCCTGAGCGGTGCGTCCCAGAGTCCAGAAAGCCCGGAAAGATGGGACATAGACCCTTGAAAGACCATGGAATTTTGAAACTGATCTATAGTCACTCAAGATTCCAGGGCCTTCCACAAGGTATTTTAAAGTACCTCCTGGTAGTTCCCCTGTTCCTGTTCTTCAGGCCTCTCATCCCCACCCCACCTCTGTCCTCACAGTGAAGGAATCCTCCTGGAAGCCTTCCAGTTACTGCTGTCTGGCTCCAGCCACTGTGGGGGCCTCACCAGTCTTTGTCTTAGACAGTATAAGGTGGTAGCTTGTAGCCCTGGGCAGGGTCACTGCACTGAAGCCTGCTCAATCTGCACCTCATCATCAAATGACCATGAACTACCTCTGTGATGATTCTGAGTCAGTTGAGCCTCTCTAGTAAAAATCCTGAATTCCAGTGAGGCCAGCAGGTCCCACTCTGGCTGATGAGTATGCTATCCCTCATAGACTGACAGCCATCTGCTGGTTAGTTTTTGTCAACTTGATACAAACTTTGACATATCTTGGAAGAATGCCTTTCAATGGAGACATTGTCTCAGATTGGCCTATGGACATGTCTACGAGGCATTCTCTGGATTGCCAACTGATACAGAAGGTTCCAGCCAACTGTGGGTAGTACCACCCCTGAAGAGATGGGCCTGGGATGGATGTCATCCCAGGTGGGGGAGTAAGCCAGTAAGCAGCATTCCTCAATGAAGTCTGCCTCAGTCCCTGCTGTCAAGCTTCTCCCTGCCTGAGTCCTTGATTTTACTTCCCCTCAGTGAGGAACTGTAACCTGTAAGCAAATAAACCCCTTCCTCCCCCCCCCCCACAAAAAAATAGAAAACTAAGCAATTCACAGACTTGCTCAAAAATCAGCAAGCAGAAAGCCCACTTGCTCATAGTATCATTAAGAGATTTAAAGGCATGATCCTACATTAAGAGGGAATGGAATATCTATACTGTAAATTTTTGCAAAAGTGTGAAGAAAGCTGGGGATGTTGATGCATTCACAGGAGAAACTCCTGTTGAGTCTCCTTGAAATGATAGGGAAGCTTCACCCATGATAGCTCAACAACATGGCTGCCTAAACAAGACCTGAACAAGGATAGCAACAATGAGCATGCTAACAGATAAAGAGAAAGTTTCATTAGACATCGTCCCTAGTCAAAGAACTACAGGAAACTAAGGGATGCTTAAAGTGGAGAATTCATTTTCTCCTATGGAGGAGCTTCCTAGTTTGTTATCCATACCGAGTGGTTTGCCCTGAAATCATGTTATATGCGTGAACACTAAACAGACTCAGCTAGTTGTATTTATATAGGCATGAATGCTTATATATAATTATAGAAGACGGGGCATTGAATTTGAGAGGGGGTGATGTGGAGGGCATATGGGAAGAGTTGGAGAAAGAAAGGGGAGTGTAAGGAAATGGTGAAATTATATTTTAATAAGTTTTTAAACTGATATTTGTTTCAAGATGGTTTTATTAAAACATTAATGACCTTGATTTAACCACTCATGGTGTGAACCTACAGCCAAACATTACATTTGACTTCCTATATATATAATTACTATTTGCCAATAAAAAGAGAGCTAAACAATCAAGTACAGAAACCCATGTAGTGTCTTATCTGAGTTCTAATTGAGGAAGAAGTGTCTTTCCTGAGTGATAAGGAAGAACCTTGAGTTGGTCACTAACTGGATCTTTAATATTATTTAACTGATATTTAGCCCCAGAGAGCCTGTTAGGTCAGAAAAATAACAAAGATTTTAAAATAAATCTACAGCAGGAAAGTATGTATCTGCTATTCTTTAAGGGAGGCTGACATTTAAGATGATACAAGACAGAGGTGGCTGCCTCACCTTCCTCTAGAGGGCGTAAATAGGAAATCAACTCTGAAAGACAAAAAAAAGAGTATAAAATGTGAAAATGTAACCAACCTTCTAAAACGCTGCATTATGCAGAATTACTATGAAATATACATCAGCATTCTGCAACATCTCACCAAGCTGGGGTTGAATATCTACCCAGGAAATGTCACATCAAGCTATTAGAAACCCAGGAAGTTCTGTCTTCTCAGATATGAGCTGTCACTCTTCCAAATGGCTTCCTTGAGGCAGGTTAAAGTCATTCTACCCTGGCCAAGGCCATCTCAGTTCTACCCATGCACTAAAAGGCTAAATAATATTCTTTGAAGAAAATGACACTTACTGTTGGGTTAACAGAAATTTTCAATAAGAATACTGGTGCCATAGTGAATTTTAGCCATATTTAAGGCGTCTGGACCAAGGGTGAAATAATAAAGATTTTCAGATAAATTGAGAACAGAATTGACTCCAAGCATCCATAATAAGGGTTGTGACAACCTAAAGTTCAACCAACACCTGCTTGAAAAACGTTGCTGAAAGAGTATTTGCCAAGTTTTTTGTGAGTTTGAGGTTTTGTTTTGCTGTTCTTAAATATGTGTGTGTGTGCACGCATGCATGTGTGCATGCTTGCACACTATGGTGTATATGTGGAGGTCATAGGACAACTTTCAGACATCTCTCCCTCCTTCTACTATGTGTTCTGAGAATCCACACCAATTGGTGATGGGTAAGGGTAAGCTCTTATACCTGATGAGCTATCTCCATGCCTGATCTTTTGTAGAGTTACTTTTACACCTTTGGTGAATAACTGTGGTTCTCATAAAGTATTTTATAATAGCTATTTTTTTCTGAAGTAACCTCCTGGAGTCTTCCTCTATAACTTTTTGTCTTTATATATTTTCTTTTTAGTTTTGTTAAAATTGACATAAGCAACTTTCTTGATAGTCTACTATACTTCCTCAAAGTTCTTGAAATACTTTGTTTAGATAAAATGAGTCATGATAAGAGCACTTCAGAATTCTGGTGGAACACAGGAGGGAAATATGCTCTGCCAGCAAATGATGTGAATCAATTGGCCAAAGCAAATGAATATCACCTCTTGACTGAGTACACTTTCATCCTGATCACCAGCATTCCTCAGTCCTCGCTTGCTCTGGACTCTCCTCCTCTAATCCTCACCCCATCTTTTCTACATACCTGCATTCAGTCCATACATAATGCAACTACTCTGCCTTGTCACATATGAAATTTATTAAGATATTACATCATAGAATTGACCTCCTTTCTGACTGCATTCCAACTTGGATGATTGTCACTTCTTTCAGAGCTCTGGTAACAAGGGTCCAAATCCTTTCTAAGAGAAAAAGATATGGCTCTGTTGGTGGAGTTCTTTCATAGCATGCACCAAAGCCCTGGGTTTGATTGAAACAACATATAAACTATCTACAGATGATAGCATTTGCCTGTAATCTCAGCACTCAAAAGGTAGAAACTGGAAAATCAGGAGTTCAAGGCTATCTACATCTAAATGGTAAACATGAGATCTACCGGAACTACATGAGACTCCTTCAAAACATACTAAAAAAGCAACAAAACATTCTAACCCTCTATTCATTAGACATAGAATACCCCATGTTCAACATTCTTCAAGCTGTCATCCATCAAAAACCCAACTTTCTTCATGGCTCTACATTCCTTTGGACACAGATGCAGGATGCTAGCCACTCTAAGAACTTCTCTGCCCTTCCTGATTAACCCTCACAATCATACCATGAGATGAGCTCACTTGTTCTGTACTGAAGTTACTTGTTTCCAGGGGATGCATTTCTATAGATAAATTTCAAGTGACTTATAAAAGGAATCAACATAAAATTTCTCCCTACCAAACCTAACTTCAGGCACACTGACATCTGCCCCACAGGCAAGTGTGTTAAAACTTACAGAGACTGTCAGTGAACATCCAGCTAAGGAGGCATTAATAACTTGCTCTAATGCAGAGGACAGCTGAACCCATGCACTTTATTCCTTAACAACAGACTTTGCAAAGCAATCTTTAATAGTCTCTCTCTTTCATAAAAAATATTTTTATTACTATACAGATATTGAAACTATGGCTCTGTTACAAGTAAAGTCACCTGTCCTGTGTTTACTCAACCAAGAAGGGGAAGAACAAGCAGTTCAATCTACAGCTATTCACCCTCTGGTTGCTGTACTGAGAAGATGCCACAAACAATTGGTCTCCAACATTTCTCAACCCTCACTTGCTCTGGACTCTCCAACCCCACTCCCTTTTTTCACCTCACCTGCATTCCGTCCAGACAGACAGACAACTAGCAACACCCAGCCCACAAGATGGCTCATCACCTCCAGTTGCCTGCAGATGGCACACACAGGAACAAACCTTGCCTCTGATTTTATACTCTCCCTTTCTGCTCTCCCTACTCTGTCTGCTCACACACACACTTTCTCCACAGTAAATTCCCTTTGTCCTGAATTGTGTAGAATGATTCAACAAATTAGAAACATTTATCTTAGAATGTTCTGTGGTGTCATTCTGAAAGTGTTGTTTGCCCTGTCAGGGAGCTTTTGTCTTTCCCAGCAGGACAACCAATCTTTGAAAGTCTTAAGATGTCATAATATGAAGTCTGTGCCTTCACTGTTCTTTCCCAAGATGAGGCTTAGAGAGATAGTATTATTTCTTCTACACAGCACCATGTATGTGCACCCATAATCACATCCAACTCTGATTCCAAGAACTTGTCCTTGTGGATGAGGAAGTGAGGAAGAGGAGGAAAGAAAAAGAAAAGTGGGGAGAAGATGGGGATGGAGAGAGGAAGGTTAACAGGGAAGAAGATATTTGGAAAATTGAGCACAAAACAGAAGTAGGTGTCTTCAGTGCAGCTGGATCAGTAGACCTCAAGACAATTATAAAAATTTGTCTTAGAGCCCAGGCATCATGACCATGTTGGTAAGAGATAGGTTAACAATCATCAGTCACCAAATGTCTATGAAGTGATCAGGTATTCTTTTTCAGACAATATTTCTGCTGTGAACATGAGGGAAAATGCTGATAAAGGCTCAGAACCTGAAAAGATGAGCTTCTAACACACAGGCTTTTTATATTTTTGATGAACTAATGGTTCTAAAAACCTTCCAGTGTTGCTATAGATGATGAATATTCTCGTCAAGAAGCCAGCAGTGCTTCTTGAACATGCCCATATAAGTTTTATCACAGTGGCATCATATGGGATTGTGCACTTGGTTCCACTAAGAAACATAGGGACAAAGATTTAGAAATTTGGACCTAAAGAGTCAAAATCATTTGTTAAAATTAAGTGTCTTATGAAGAAGTGGAAAATTGTGGATTTCATTCAAGCATCCTGAACAGATCTGTCTGGTTCACCCTCACCGCAAAGTCCTGGAGATCTTGCAGGTTAAGTGTATTCATAGGTGTTCCCATATCTGCTCATAGCCATGGGAAAACCCAACTCTTGGTTGGAAAACGTTGACTTAGTGCCAATTACAGTTCAGCTCACATGTATGTAAAACAAGGGATCTTCACACAAGAGACAAAAGATATATTGGAGCTTAATTTGAGAGCAAAATGGTTACTGTATTAGTTCATTTTTGTTGATTATTTTCCATCATAACATGGTCTCTGATAAGAACTATCACTATCCAATTTACACGTATCTTTAATAATGAAAGGTTCCTGTCCATATCTCTTACTCATAGGGTGTGACAACCAGTTGGGAGTTAGCACATCCTTGAGTTGATTTATCTGCCTTTTTCCTACTTTGTTGAAGAACATTCTTCTTGATCTTCTTTACTGTCTGTGATCATAACTTTTGCCAAAGACAATGGGAAGATATTTTCATGAATATTAATAAAGTTATGAGGATTATTATAAATGTGTACATGGTGAGTGAGGAGTGGTCTAAAGATTTGCCTTGTGCTACGTGCTAAAGAACATGGTGATCAGAGGCTAAAACACCTCATCCTCTGGAAAGCCTGCAATGGACATCAGAAAGAACCCATTATTCCTTTACAGTTCAACCGAATAGTTATTATGTCCTGAGGCTCCTATCACTGGTGCTAAAGAGAAGCTTTTCTAATTTTCTCAAAACAAAGGCTGGTATCTAGCCAACAGCACTTGGTGGAATGAGGCAAGTTTGAAAGGAAGAAATTTACCCAAGGTCAAAAACCCAAATGGCAGAGGGGGATGTGGATCTCTGAGATTCTACACAAATACCCTGTTTTCAGACTAGTGGAAATTACCAGTGACTCTAGTACAGAAGGAATCAATAGAGATTCTATGTTTATGTGTAACACAAACACAGATATGGCAATGGGTTTGCACTTTTTCTATCTCTCTGTGGACCTGTTGAGGATATGCACCCATTAATATCAGATGGATTAACACTCAAATCACAGATTTTCTATTCATTAGTATGGGTCATGGCTAAAGAACTCACTGTCTGTGGCAGTTGTTGCTTAGTAGATATGCTTCGTAGTCTTACAGCATAAGAATACCAGGCTCTCACACACCATGAATATTTGTGAATTTAAGAGTAGGTGAGATGTATGAATCTATTGTATTAGTCTGCTATGGCTGCCAATACAAAAACATCACAGACAGAGCATACTCTCCCTCACTCAAACCAATGGGCTCCCTGCCATTCCTCAAACATCCAAAACATAATCCTCTTTAAGGATTTGTATTTCAGCACTGTTGGCCCCCAAACACTATTCCTAAAAGTTATCAAGTGAGACTTGTTCACCTATTTCTTCAGATCCCAGGAATCCCATTTGCCATAATTTCATTGTGAAATATTCACCATAGACTCACACGTTTGAACACTTCTCTTCAACAGACGGAGCTGTTCTATTTTCTATTTGTTTTTTACTTTATTTATTTATTCCCTTTACATCCCAATCATAGCCTCCTTTGGCTTATGCTCCCAATACCGTTCTCCCTCCCTCTTCCTCCATCCACCATCCCCATTCCTAAGAAAAGGGAAGCTACCCCCTCCCCCAACACACACACACACCAACCCAACCCAGCTCATCAAGTCTTATCAGGACTGAGTGCATCCTCTTCCCAGGTGGCCTGGCAAGGCAGTCCTACCAGGGGGAGTGATCAAAAGACAGGGAATAGAGTCAGTGTCAGAGACAGCCCCTGCTCCCTTTAGTAGGAGATCCACATGAAGCTCAAGCTGCCCATCAGCTACATCTGTGTAGGGGGCCTAGGTCCACTCCATACATGGTCCTTGGTTGGGTGCTTCAGTCTCTGCAAGTCCCTCTAGGCCCTGGTTAGTAGTCTTTGTTGGTCTTCTTGTGGAACTCCTGTTCCTCCAGGTCCCTCTATCCTTCTTTCCACCTTTCCACAAGACCCCCTACATTTAGCCCAGTGTTTGACTGTGAACCTGACTCATTCTGCTGCTGGATGGAGCCTCTCAGAGGACAGCTATGCTAGGCTTCCATCTGAGAGCATTGAAGAGTGTTGTTAATAGTGTCATGGATAGGCTCTTTCCCATGAGATGGGTCTCATATTGGGCCAGGCATTGGTTGGACATTCCCTCAATCCCTATTTCTTTTTCCCTGCACATCTTTATAGGTAGGGTAAACTTTGGCTTGAAATTTTGTGGGTGAGTTGGTGATTTCCTCCCTCCACTAGGAGTCCTATCTAGTTGGAAGATATCCTCTTAAGTCCTTATGACCCCTGCTACCAGGAGTCTCAGATAGAGTCATCTCCACATCCTCCCAGGAGCCTGCCCTGTCTTAGGTCTCCAGCTTGTCACAGAGATGTCCCCACCCACAGTTTCTTTTCTTTGTGCTTCTGCCTCCACTCTCTTCAAGTCTAGTTACCACCCTCATTCGTCTCTGAGCTGCCTCTTCTATCTTGTTTCCTCTTTGCAACTACTTTCACTGTCTATTCTATTTTCCCCTCTGCGTGAGATTTAAGCATCCTCCCTTGGGTCTAACTTGCTGTTTATTGTCTTTGGATCTGTGAATTGTAGTGTGTTTATCCTGTACTATGTCGCTAAAAATCTGCTTATAAGTGAGTAAATACAATGTGTGTCTTTGTAGGTCTGGGTTACCTCACTCAGAATGACCTTTTTAAGTTCCATCCAACCTGTATGACAAGAACTTCAAGTCTCTAAAGAAAGAAATCAACAGACATATCAAAAGATGGAAATATAGTCCATACTGATGGATCGGTGGGATTAACATAGTAAAAATGGCCATCCAACCAAAAGCAATTTACAGATTCAATGCAAATCCCATCAAAACACCAATGCAATTCATTACAGACTTTGAAAGAATAATTCTCAACTTCATATGAGAAAAAAAACCAAAATAGCTAAAACAATCCTATACAATAAAAGAACTTCTGGAGGTATCTCCATCCCTGACTTCAAGCTATACTACAGAGAAATAACAATAAAAACTGTGTGGTACTGACATAGAAATAGACTGGGTGAGTAATGGAATTGAATAAAAGACCCATAAACAAACTACACACCTATGCACACCTGATTTTTTACAAAGGAGCCAAAATCATACAATGGAAAAAAGTATGTTCAACAAATGGTGCTGGTCTTTCTAGATGTCTACATGTAAAAAATGCAAATAGAGCCATATTTATCACTCTGCACAAAGCTCAAGTCCAAGTGGATCAAGGACTTCAATATAAAACCAGACACACTAAATGTAATTGAAAAGAAAGTGGGGAAGAGGCTTGAACTCATTGGCACAGGAGACAACTTCCTAAACAGAACACCAACAGCACAGGCTCTAAGATCAACAATCAATGAAGGGAACTTCATGAAACTGAAAAGCATCTTCAAGGCAAAGGACACTGTCAATATAACAATATGGCAGTATACAGACTGTGAAAAGATATTCACCAACCTTACATGTGACAAAAGGCTAATATCCAAAATATATAAAGAACACAAGAAAGTAAACACCAACAAACAAAATAATCCAATTAAAACTGGGGTACAGAGCTAAACAGAATTCTCAAGAGAAGAATCTCAAATGGCTGAGAAGCACTTAAAGAAATTTTCAATGTCATTTGTCATCAGGGAAATGCAAATCAAAATGATTCTGAGATTTCATCTTACACCCATCAGAATGGCTAAGATCAAAAACTTAAGTGACAATACATGCTAGAGAGGGTGTGGAGAAAGAGCAACACTCCGCAATTGCTGGTGGGAATGCAAACTTGTACGAACACTTTGGAAAAAAATCTGGAGCTTTCTCAAAAACTTGATAATACCTCTACCTCAGGACCCAGCTGTACTACTGCTGGGCATATACACAAAAGATGCTGTACCACACAACAAGGACATTTGCCCAACTGTGTTCATAGCAGCTTTACTTGCAATAGCCAGAATCTGGAAACAATCCAGATGTCCCTCAACTGAGGAATGGATAAAGAAACTGTGGTACATTTATATAATGGAATACTACTCAGCTGTTAAAAACAAGGAAATCATGATGGTGCTGTTTTGAAAGGCTGTAGAACCTTTGAAATGTGACATCTTTTGGAGGAGATGAGTCACCAAGGTTCAAGAGGAACAACAAAAAGCTCTAGAGCTTATGGAATGTGGCCCATCAGTTAGCAGAACCCTGATGGGTTTGTCTTGACGTGGCATGGTCCCAAGAACTATGTGTGCTGAGGACTTCACGCTGTATGGAGCCGTACCTCTGCTTAGAATCCTTGCCTCATAATTTCCCTAATAAGGAATTGTGTGAAAACTCTAAGGGGCTTCCAGCCCCTGACCAGGCAGTATCACTGGCATTTACAATTAACAATGCTTGATTCTCTTTCAGGCATGGTTGCTGGAGTAGATTAATGATTTAATCCCTCCCCTTGAGAAGATCCCACAGATGTAGATTGTTAACATTAGCCATTACCCTTAGAAAGAATTTGGAAAAAGAGATTATTTAGCAAAGTTAGGTAGAGATGTTTTTTTGCTGGTGACTCTGCCGTAAAAAAAAAAAAAAAATAGGGAGGAATGGGTTGTTGGGCAAGGTTAAATAAAGATGTACTTGCTAAGGGCTCGGATGTAAAAAAAAACAAAACTTAGGGAACAATTTGAAGGTCAGAAAAGTACAGTCTTAATAGTAAAGCCAGGGTCTTTTTAAGGTTGGTGAACAGAAACAATAGCCCAAAGTAGCACTGGTTGACATGACACTCTGAAGCTGGGCCAGTGACTGAGAAAATTGATTTCCTCACACTTGTTTTTATCCTCAGCTTCCTGATATGATTTAATAAAAATTATTATTGAATAGATGAAACCTTAAAGATTTAAAGTAGAGATGGCTGATTGTTGTTTATATAAACATTTAGATTTGTGATTCGTTTAAGACTTTTATAAGATTACTTGTTAAGATAATTGGTTCTTTCTTTGCAATCACAAACTTCAGCCAGTAAAGAAGAGCCGGCTGAGAAATTGCCCTGCTTGCTCACCTTGTTCATTTATAACATGTTATTTAGTTACAAATGTATATGATTTCTTGGAAATTTGTTTTTCACCCATAATACATAAAATACTTGAACATGTGAGGGAATTGGGGAACATGTTTTTCTTCTGTATACTCATTGTAATCATTTACTTAAAGAAAAACAGAATGTAACTGCATTGTGGTTTTTGCTTGAAAATTTTTGCTGGATATATAAGCTGTGGGATAAAGAGTAAAAGTGTGGTTTGAAACTCTTCAGAGTTTGCTCCATACACCAAGATGTGTGTATGTATATGTGTACATGGTTGTTGAAATATTTTTCCATCCCCTAAGATGCATGTATGTGTGTATGTGTATGTATAAGGTTGGGTTGGAACTCTCTTTCTAGAGTTTGCTTCATACACCCAATATGTGGATGAATACACGCATGCATGTATGTATGCATGTGCAAAATAAAATCAGCCTGTAGGTGAAGCTAAATAAAGAAAAGTTGAGTAAAGAAAAAGCTACCTGCTGAAGTCTGTCTTCCTTCATCATCAAGTGTTTGTGTGTGTGTGTGTGTGTGTGTGTGTATAATGTTTTTCTCTCCTTCTTTCTCTTTTTCCCTTTAGATGCTTATATGTAAGTGTTGGCCAATGTTCACATGGTAGATGTAAGCCCACACCAGGAAGTTACCTGCACTGGCCAATGACAGTAATTTAATTCTGGCCCCTCAGTTTACCACTATCAGTGGAAGTTATGGTTACCATCAGTTCCAGTCTGGAAAATTACCCTCAGAAAAAGTCTGCCAGGCCACCAGCTGGGTGGCACCATGGGATCTACACCTGGCTCGGTTTGTCTCCAGCTGACATGTCACAGCTGGTCTTTGACAGTGAGCCTTGAACACACTTCCTCTCTTCTCTGTGTTTCCCAACTAAATGTGACCTGCTGCCTCAAGTTCCCACCATCATGCCTTTTCCAGAATGACGGACTGTGTTACCTCTAATTGTAAACCAGAGGAAATTTCTTAAGTTGCTTCTTTTGAGACATTTAGTCATAAAAGAAGAGCATCATATCACTTGCTCAGAAAGTCACTTTTCACTCTCTAAAATAGTGATTGCCATACTCCATCTCCTCATCCATTCATGACTTAATATTTCCCAGTCTGTTTCTCCTTATGTCTACTCTACATTTTTTCTATAATTCGTATTTACACCAATGAATATATATGCTCATTATGGATTCCTTCTACTGAATTACAAGTTCAATGAAGGTGAGAATTTTTTAACACTCTATCCCCATACAAATATACAAGAAAATAACATGCTCATCCCCTGTTGTTTTGAATCCATGCTTTCCTCACAGGTTTGGGGATAAGGATTTTGTGACATAGCATAGATAAAGCACGTAGGTAGACACATGGCATACTCTGAGTAATAATACAGAATAACTATTGGGTTTGATGCCCATCTTACTATTTCTATGCTGGAGTTTTGTCTGGCTGGAACTTATAGAGGTTTTTTTGCATGTTCTCACAATCACTGTGAATTTGTATGTACATCTTCCCAAAGTTGGGTGGGAACATGGAGAGGGTAGCAATAGGAAGACCTGAGGGAGAGGAGATTGCTATGTCTAAAAATTTAAAAAGGAAATAAAATTATTAAAATAAATAAGTGAGTAAAAGTAAAGGATGGCTGTTGGTCTAATGAACTTAACTTGCTTGAAAACATAAGATAGTTCTTCCCATAGAAGAACTAGTAATCTTTTTGGAGCTTTTATATTTTGTGTGTTTTAATTTTTATTTATTACAATTTATTCACTTTGTATCCCAGCTGTGGCCCCTCCTGGATCTCAGCTGTAGCACCCACCTTCATCATCTCCCAATCCCACCCTCCCTCTTCTCCTCCTATGCCCCTTTCCCAGTCCTCTGATAGGGGAGGTCCTCCTCTCCTTCCATCTGACCCTAGCCGGTTAAGTCTCATCAGGACTGGCTGCATTGTCTTCTTCTGTGGCCCTTAGGGGGAGATGATCAAAGGGCCAGCCACTAAGTTCATGTCAGAGACAGTCCCTGTTCCCATTACTAGGGAACACACTTGGAGACTGAGCTGCCATGGGCTACATCTATGCCAGGATTCTAGGTTATCTCCATGAATGCTCTTTGGTTGGAGTATCAGTCTCAGAAAAGACCCCTGGGCCCAGATATTTTGGTTCTGTTGCTCTCCTTGTGGAGTTCCAGTCCCCACCCCCAGTCTTTCATAAGATTCCCTGCACTCTGCCCAAAGTTTAGCTATGAGACTAGTAATCATTTTTAAAATCTTTTACAATGCTAACCTTGGTAGCTGTGTGTCTTTTCACAAGCTAGCATTTCCAGTTAATGTGTCTGATACTGAGGAGTGTGTAGAATTTTAGTCATTATTAGCAATGATAGCTGAAACATATTGGCTGCATCATTAAAAAAAGAAGTATTCTTTGCCTGGATGGCTGATGCATATGTTATCAACTTTCTTATGTTCACTGCATGTTTGTGGCATCATCAACTGATCATTGAATAAGCTAACATAACTAAACACAATTCAGATAGAATGTACTTAGCCTGATGGAAAACACTCCATCCTTAAGTCTGATAAACCTGATTTGATTCTCACTTCTACCACTAAGATAAATTATCATAAATAAACCTCCACATTAAGAATTCTGTTGCTGTTGTCATTTTGTCTGAATTCAATTAATATACTGTATGATCTAAAGAGCTTTGTGTTTTATTTTCCTGATGAGGAAAATAGAGATCACAATAGAAGCATGGTCATAAAATTGCAGGTTTTTTTGAGTCAGTGTATGTGAGTGTGTGTGGCAATGAAGCCAATTCCTGGCCTAGAACATGATACAGAAGCATTCACCTGCTGCCTCTGATATTGTCAATGCAGCTAACGGTTCACAGGGTGCTATCATTGTACACTGCTGTAAGAAAAGCAGTAGTGTGGAGAGGCTAAAGTATAAAAAGTTAAGTACGATTTTATCTATAAAATCTGGGTTAGGGTTTCACACTCCTTGCTACCTGACTCCAGTTTTCTCCAGTACCAAAATCCACTAATTCCTTGGGTGTTTTAAAACCTTTTTTATTAATTAATTACTTTACTTATTTATTCACTTTATATCCCAATAATAGACCTTCCCTCCTCTCCTCCCATCCCCGTTCTCCTTCCCACTTTCCCCTAACTCCCCTCCCCCACTCCTCAGATAAGGGGAGCTGCCCCCTCCCAACTCAGACCAGCACACCCAGTCGCATTAGGAATTAGCACATCTTCATCCCCTATAAAGACAGCCCTGCCAGGGAGGAGTGGATTGAAAAGCAGGCAACAGAGTCCATGTCAGAGACAGATTCCTCTCTCATTTCTAGGGGACCCATATGTTGGCCAAGCTACCCAACCTTTGTATATGTGTAGAGGGCCTAGGTCAAGTCCATACATGGTCCTTGGTTACTGCTATATAGACCCCTGGGCCTGTATTAGTTGACTCTGTTGGTCTTCTTATATAGCTCCTGTCCCCTCTGGGTCCTTCTATTCTTCCCTCATTCTTCCACAGGACTCCCTGCACTCCACCCAATGTTTGGCTGTGAGCCTCAGCATCTGTTTCAATCCGTTGTTGGGTGGAGCCTCTCAGAGGACAGGTATGATAGTCTCCTATCTGTAAACATAGCAGGGATCATTAATAGTGTCAGAGGTTGGCTCTCTCCCATAGGGTGTGTCTCAGGTTGGGCCGGGCATTGGTTGTACATTCCCTCACTCTCTGTTCTATCTATATATCTGCACATCTTATAGGAAACGTAAATTTTGGGTCAAAGTATTTGTGGATGGATTGGTGTTACCCTCCCTCCACTAGAAGTCCAGTCTAGTTAGAGGGACTGGGCATATATCCAAAAGATGTTCCACCATACAACAAGAAAATTTACTCAACTATGTTCATTGCAGCTTTATTCATAATAGCCAGGACTGGGGCTGGAGAGATGGCTCAGTGGTTAAGAGCACTGACTGCTTTACCAGAGGTCCTTAGTTCAATTCCCAGCAAGCAAATGGTGGCTAACAACCATTTATAATGGAATCTGATGCTCTCTTCTGTGATGCAAATAGAGTATTCATATGTATAAATAAATAAATCTTAAAAAAAATAATAGCCAGAAATTGGAAACTACCCAGATGTCTCTCAGCTGAAGAATGGATAAAGAAATTGGTGCACTTATACAAAGGAATACTGCTCAGCTGTTAAAAACAAGGAAATAATGAAATTTACAGAAAATTGTGTAGAACTAGAAAATATCGTTTTGAGTGAGATAACCTAGATTCAGTACACACATGGTATGTCTCACTTTTAAGCAGATATTAGCCTATAATTCATAGGGCCAAAGAAGATAAATAACAAGGAGGATTCACGGGAAGATACTTAGATATCACTCAGAACTGGAAACAGAATAGACAGTGGAAGTTTTTAAAGAGAGGGAACAGGATTGAAGCATAGAGTGAAGTGAGGGTGTAGATCAGACTGGGGAGAGGGGGTGGGAGGACAGAGCTTGCAAAGGGAAGAGAAACCATGGGGAGGGGGGCATCTCTGGGACAAGCTGGAGACCTATGACAGGTGAGGCTCCGGGAAGTATATGGGGGTGACTCTAACTGAGACTCTTAGTAGTAGGGGTCATAGAGACTGATGAGACTACACCAATTCTTTGTGCATTGATTTCTGGGTTGTTTTATACTGAGAGTGAGTTGAGATTAGCTTGAGACTTCCCCCTAGTGGTTCCTGAAGAATATGTGGAAACAATCACCGTTCTTCAGCATTTATACATGAATCCCTGTCATGGACAATAAATAAATAGACCTGAAAGATATTAAATTAACCAAAACAAGCCAGTGATAGAATACAAATGTTTTTCAAGATTTATTTTTGCTTACACATATGAACAGTCTATTTGCATGTATACTTGCATGGCAAAGACATCATCAGATTCCATTATAGATGGTTGTGACTCACTATGTGGTTACTGGGAATTGAACTCAGGACCTCTGGAAAAGCAGACAGTGCCCTTAACTACTGAGCCATCTCTCCAGCTCCAATAGAAATAGAAATGTTACAGCATTTAATCCATGTGGAATCTAAAAACATTGATCTTATATAAATGATAATACTCAGAAACCAGAGACAGAGGATGGTAAGGGCATGAAGAAGTTGCCTGATGAATGCAATGTTACATTTAGATAGAATGAATAAATTCTGGTATTCCATAGCACAGTCGGTAGCTATAGTTTCAAATAATAAATGAACACTGTGCCACTCAAATTAGTTAGAAATAGGTTTTTCTGGCAGCTGTGTGATAGGAATCTGAGTGTTTCTAATTGTGTCATTTTACGTGGACAAGAATCAGAATCACAACTGAATCTATTTCTCTACTTAGAAGGATATCATCATATACTGATTTGAGATTCTTCTTACAGGACAAAGTTTCTTGACATAGGGTTCTTTTCTAGGCTCTGTAATTCTTTCTGGACTTTCACCTCTGCTGCCATCTATGTTCATACATACTTTTCTCTTTCCAACACCATCATTTCAGCTGCATAAAACAAGACACTTTTCATGATAAATGCTCTAACTTCATCTTCATATTCACATTCGACCTTCCCATCTCCCTCTCTTCCCATGTCCTTGCCTCTCCCCTCCCCTCTGCCTCTCTTCTCTCTCTTGTTCTCTCACTCCTTCACTTTGCTCTTTCCATCCCTCCTCTCCCTTTCTCTCTCTTCTATTTTCTTCTCCTTTTTCTGTCTCCCTCCTTCGCTTACCCCTTATTATTCTACATAAGTAATTTGAGCTTTAAAATTGAGAGAATACAAATATCATTCCTAAAATGGACATGCTAACACAGAAAGGGAAATATTATAGGGTCCTACCTTTAGACAAAGAATTACAGACAGCTAATGCCTGATGAGAAAGGAAGAATTAACCTTTGCCCAAAATGAGCTTTCTCATTGGTTATTCAATACAAAATGTTCAGCCCTGAAATAATATACACACAAGCAACAAAAATACAAACAAAATACAAACAAAAATGTTTTCTCCCTCTTCCAATGTCCATCCCATTTGTCTTTCTGAGTGAGGATTGACCAACTTCCCCAGGGTCCTCCTTCTTGCTTAGCTTCTTTAAGTGTACAGATTTAAGTATGTTTATCCTACTATACACTTATAAGTGAACATATACAGTGAGTATCTTTCTGCTTCTGGGATACCTCATTCAGGATGGTCTTTTCTAGCTCCCATGATTTGCCTGCAAATTTCATGACTTCCTTGTTTTTAATTCCATTGTGTGAATGTACCACAATTTCTGTATCCATTCCTCCATTGATGGACATCTGGGTTGTTTCCAGGTTCTGGTTATTACAAATAAAACTGCTATGGATGTGGTTGAGCAAATGTCCATGTTGTATCCTTGAGCATATTTGGGATATATGCCTAGGAATGGTATAGCTGGATCTTGAGGAAGCGCTATTGCTAGATGTCTGAGAAAGCACTAGATTGATTTCCAAAGTGGTTGTACAAGTTTATATTCCCACCAGCAATGGAGGAGGGTTCCCCTTTCTCCACATCCTCTCCAGCACGTGTTGCCACTTGAGTTTTTGATCTTAGCCATTCTGAAAGGTGTAAGGTGAAATCTCAGGGTCGTTTTGATTTGCATTTCCCTAATGACCAAGGACATTGAGCATTTCTTTAAGTGTTTCTCTGTCATTCCATATTCCTCTACATAGAATTCTCTGTTTAGCTATATACCCCATTTTTAATTGGATTATTTGATTTGTTGCTGTTTTACTACTTTAGTTCTTTATATATTCTAAATATTAGCCCTCTGTCAGATATAGGGTTGGTGAAGATCCTTTACCAGTCTGTAGGATGTGTTTTGTTCTGACAACAGTGTTTTTTGCTTTACAGAAGCTTTTCAGTTTCATGAGGTCCCATTCATTGGATGTTGATCTTAGAGCCTGTGCTGTTGGTGTTCTGTTCAGGAAGTTGTCTCCTGTGCCAATGAGTTCAAGGATCTTCCCCACTTTTTCTTCTAACTGATTTAGTGTGTCTGGTTTTACGTTGAGGTCTTTGATCCACTTGGACTTTAGTTTTGTGAAGGGTGATAAATATGGATCTATTTGTATTTGTCTACATGTAGACATCCAGTAAGACCAGCACCATTTGCTGAAGATGCTGTCTTTTTGCCATTGCATGGTTTTGGCTTCTTTATAAAAAAATCAACTCTCCATAGGTGTGTGGGTTTATTTCTGGATCTTCTAGTCAATTCCATTGATCCACCATTCTGTTTCTATGACAGCACCATATAGCTTCAGATCTGGGATGGAGACACCTCCAGACAATCTTTTGTTGTACAGGATCGTTTTGGCAATTCTTGGTTTTTTGTTTTTCCATATGAAGTTGAGAATTGTTCTTTCAAGGTCTGTAAAGAGTTTTGTTGGTATTTTGATGGGAATTGCATTGAACCTGTAGATTGCTTTTGGCAGGATGGCCATTTTCACTATGTTAATCCTACCAATCCATGAGCATGGGAGAGCTCTTCTGATATCTTCTTCAATTTCTTTCTTCAGAGACTTCAAGTTTTTTTCAAACAGGTCTTTCACTTGCTTGGTTAGAGTCACCCCAAGGTACTTTATGTTATTAGTGGCTATTGTGAAGGGTGTTGTTTCCCTCATTTCTTTCTCAGCCCTTTTGTCTTTGGTATACAGGAGGGCTTCTGATTTTTTTTTGAGTTAATTTTGTACCCAGCCACTCTGCTGATGGGGTTTGTCAGCTGAAGGAGTTCTCTGGTTGAATTTTTGGGTCACTCATGCATACTATCATATCATCTGAAAATAGTGATACTTTGATTTCTTCCTTTCCAATTTGTATTCCCTTGAGCTTTTTTAGTTGTCTTATTGCTCTAGCTAGGACTTCAAGTACTATGTTGAAGAGATATGGAGAGAGTGGGCAGCCTTGCCTTGTCTCTGATTTCAGTGGGATTGATACAAGTTTCTCTCCCTTTAGTTTGATGTTGGCTATAGGCTTGCTGAATATTGTCTTTACTATGTTTAGGTATGTGCCTTGAATCCCTGATCTCTCCAAGACTTTAAACATGAATGGGTGTTGGATTTTGTCAAATGCTTTTTCAGCAATCTAAAAAGATGATCATGTGGTTTTTCTTCTTTAGTGTGTTTATATGGTGGATTACATTGATGGGTTTCCATATATTGAACTGTTGGACTCCTGAGGTGGGGAGACCCTCCATTCCTCCGGAAAAACGCCAGACCCCAATAACCCACAAAGACAAGAGCTTGATGCAAACAGCAAGAGATGTTTTACTTAGTAGCCAGCATGCTGGGGCTCTGCACACAGCTCCCACACAAGGGGGTGGTGAAGAGCCCTGAGCAGCAGAATCACAGAGTTTATAAAGGCAAAAACTGCAAAACAGCAGGGGATTTAGGGGTAAGGGACTTTCCTAATGGGGCAATCTATGATTGCTTGTAGCCAGGTGCAGCGGGGAGGGAATGGTTAGAGATTGTATCCATAACTACAGAAGGGCATTTCTGATACGTTTTGTATCAGATCCGGGTTTGGTTTTGTATCAGATCCGGGTTTGGTAATGATTAAAGCTTACAAGTTTCAGTTCCCATGGTTAGGGCCAAGTTAAATTTTTTTCCATCCTTACAGAACCACCCCTGCATGCCTGGGATGAAGCCTACTTGGTCATGGTGGATTATATCTTCAATGTGTTCTTGGATTTGGTTTGCAAGTATTTTATTGAGTATTTTTGTATCAATGTTCATAAGAAAGATAGATCTGAAGTCCTCTTTTTTGTTGTTTGGTCTTTGTGTGGTTTTGAACAGTTTATGTTAGTTTGGGTATAACTCCATTTTAAAATAAAGAGCCATCTTGACTGGGAGCTGAACTTAGGTACCAGGAAATATCACAGAATATGCACTTGGCAGAAAACAAAGTTAACTCTACTAGCAACAGCCTCCAGGAAATATCACAGAATAAATACTTCATAGAAAATAGAGACAATCTCTCTTGCAATAATCAATGAGAATCGGTTGGGAATCAGCTGGAAAAATTCTCCCCAATGTTTCAGATATAGTTTAGAAGAATAGCAAGTGTGATCACATGCCTTAAGCAATTATGATCACATGCCTTAAGCAATTGTCATCTATGTGCCTTAGAGAGGGTCACCTGCCCCTCTAACTTTTACCTAATCCTGTAACATCAAGACATGGGCCCCCCTGCTTGCTGTCATGGAAACCCCCTGCTCACAGACATTCCCTTTAAAAATCCTGCTCACTCAGAGTTCAGGGTCCCACTTCTCTACTGCTGAGCCAGTGAGACTTGGGTCCCGAGTTCAATTGTTCTCCTAATAGAGCTCTCTTGCTCTTGCATTGAGTAGTCTCCTAGTGGTCTCTGAGGGTCCTGTGATCCTGGCATTACAGTTTAGGTATCAAGGTGACTTTGACTTCACAGATTGAGTTCAGTAATGTTCCTTCTGTTTCTATTTTGTGGAATAGTTTGAAAAGAATTGAAGTTAGTTCTTCTTTGAAGGTCTGGTAGAATTCTGTGCTGAAATCATCTGGCCCTAGGGTTTTCTTGTTTTTGTTTTTGTTTTGTTTTGTTTTTGTTTTTGTTTTGGATGGGAGACTTTTGATAACCGCTTCTATTTCCTTAGAGGATATAGGGCTATTTAATTGATTTGCCTGGTCTTGATTCAGCTTTAGTAAGTGTAATCAATCAATAAAATTGCCCATTTCATTTAGATTTTCAAATTTTGTGGCATATAGGCTTTTTTAGTAAGACATAATGATTGTTTGGATTTCCTCAGTGTCTGTTTTTATGTCCCCGTTTTCATTTCTGATTTTGCTGATTTAGATAGTTTCTCTCTGCCTTTTAGTTAGTTTGGCTAAGGGTTTGTCTGTCTTGTTGATTTTCTCAAAAAACTGGCTCTTAGTTTCATTGATTCTTTGAACTGTTTTATTTGTTACTAATTTATTGATTTCTGCCCTGAGTTTGAATATTTCCTTCTTTTTTTTTCTAGGGCTTTCAGTTGAGCCATTATTTTGCTTGTATGAGATTTTCAAATTTCTTCTTGAAGGTGGTTAGTGCTATAAATTTTCCTCTTAACACTGCTTTCATTGTGTCCCATAAGTTAGGGTATGTTGTACCTTCATTTTCATTGAATTCTAGGAAGCCTTTAATTTCTTTCTTTATTTCCTCCCTAACCCAGCTGTCATTGAGTAGCGAGTTGTTCAGTTTCCATGTGTGTGTAGGCTTTTTGTTAATCTCTGTTGTCACTGAGGTCCAGCTTTAGTCCGTGGTGGTCAGATGGGATACAAGGAATTATTTCAATCTCCTTGTATCTATTGAAGCTTGCTTTGTGAACAACTTTATGGTCTATTTCAGAGAAGATTCCATGAGGTGCTGAAAAAATATACTCCTTTGAATTTGGGTGAAAATTCTGTAGACATCTATTAGGTCCATTTGATTTAGGACTTCTGTGAGTGCCTTTATTTCTCTATTTAGCTTCTGTCTAGATGATCTGTCCCTTGATGAGAGTGGAGTGTTGAAGTCTCCCACTCTTAAGGTGTTGGGATTGATGTGTGATTTAAACTTTAATAATGTTTCATCTAAAAATGTAGGTGCTCTTGTATTTGGGGCATAGATGTTCACAGAATTGTGATGTCCTCATGGTGGATTTTTCCTTTAATGAGAATGAAGTGATCCTCCTCATCTTTTTTGATTAATTTTGGTTGAAAGTCTATCTTATTAGATATTAGGATAGCTACTCCAGCTTGTTTTCTGGGTCCATGTGCTTGAAAAACATTTTTCCAGCCCTTTACTCTGAGTTAGTATGTTTCTTGGATGCAGCAGAATGTTGGATCTTGTTTTTGCAACCATTCTGTTAGTCTATGTCTTTTTTATTGGAGAGTTGAGCCCATTGATGTTGATAGGTAATAGTGACCAATGAATATTAGTTTCTTTTATTGTGAAGTTGGTGGTGTTACTGTGTTTCATTGCTTGTTTTCTTTTAATTTTTTGTTGTGACATAATCTACATCCTATGTTTTCTTGGGTGTAGTTTTCGTTGTATTGGAGTTTTTCTTCTAGTAATTTCTGTAGGGCTGGGTTGCTGTGTAGATATTGCTTCAATTTAGTTTTGTCACAGAATATTTTGTTTTCTCCATCTATGTTGAGAGTTTTTCTGGGTATAGTAGTCTGGGTTGGCATCTGTGGTCCCTTAAAGTCTGCATGACATCTGTCCAGGCCCTTCTGGCTTTCATAATTTCTGTTGAGAAGTCTGGTGTGATTCTGATAGGTCTACATTTATATGTTACTTGGCCTTTTTCCCTTGCTGCTTTTAATATTTTTTCTTTGTTCTGTTGGTTGGGTGTTTTAACTATGATTGACATGAGGAGTTTCTTTTCTATTTGGTGTTCTGTGGGTCTCTTGCATATATATGGACATATCTTTCTTTAAGTTGGCAAAATTTTCTTCTGTGATCTTATTGGAAATATTTTCTATGTCTTGGAGCTTGGAATCTTCTTTTTCATCTATTCCTGTTATTCTTAGTTTAGTCTTTTCATGGTGTCCTTGAATTCTTGGATGTTTTGTGTTTGGAACTTTTCCAATTTTACTTTTTCTTTGAGAGATGATTTTTCTCTTCCAACTTTTGTATTCTATTGGTGATGCTTACCCTTGTATTTCCTGGTCTTTTCTAAGTTCTCCAGCTCCAGGGTTTTCTCTGTTTGTGTTTTCTTTATTGATTCTAATTCCATTTTCATGCCTTTCACCATTTTCTTCATCTGTTTGAATGTGGATTCCTGTCTTTCTAATCATATTTTTTGTTTGTTTTCTCTCTATATGCCACTAATTGTGCCTCTATATGTGCAGCTGTATTTGCATGTACTTCTTTGAGAGCTTTGTTTATTTCCTCTTTATGTGTCCCTAATAACTGGATAAGCATAGCTTTAAAATCATTTTCCTGTGTTTCCAATGAATTGAAATATCCATTAATTTGAAGTGGGGGTTGCTGGTGAAGCCATGATGTCCTGATTTTTTTTGGGGGGGGGGGGTCTGTTCTTACACTGACCTTTGGCCATAACCTTCACTGTTTGTTCCTAGAGTCTGTACTGCAGACTGGGTCTGTCTTCTCTAGAGTCTGGAGTATTTTTCAGGAAGATGAGAGAGGTCCACTAGTTTGAGAGTGTGCATTGGTGTTTCATCTGTACCTAAGGGAGAAAGATCCATAGGCGCGGGCGCACAAGTGAGGGCAAGCAAGTGTGCGTGTGTGTGCAGAAGTGTGCCTTGAAGGACAGGGTGCTAGAGAGTGTAGGTGCCTGAAATGTGGAACAGGGGAAGTACAGGCGCAGGAGGAGGTTCAGGTGCTGGTGCTGTTTGGAGACACAATGCACATGCACAGATTCCCTGAATACCTCAGTTGCCTACAGGTCTGTCATACTGTCCTTCTGGTATCCAGATCTGTCTGGGCTCCAGGAGTTGTTTTCCTGGACTCCACTGGTAGACCCGCAGAACAGGGGCCTCAACGTTTAGAATGCTGTCTCAAGAATCCCTATGTTGTCCACATTGGGGCTATGGATGGGAGGGATCTGATGTCTGGTTGCTAGGGTAGAGGGACCCTGGATCTGGGGCTCTGCACAAACTCAGTTGAAGGCACACTCACTCTCTAGCAAGTCTAATCAGAAAGCACAGGGGTTTCTCCTGTTCTCTACTCTCATATTTGGGCCTGCCAGGGCAAATGTGAGTGTAGGCGATCCATCAGCTCAGTGGTGCTGCAGCCACAGAACTTGGAGGCTGATACGGTGGTCCACTGGGAGTCTAGCCATAGCAGCAGAACTGAGAGGCTGGTACAGATATCTGCTGGGAGGCCCTGTAAAGCCTCATACCTGGCTGACCTGGCAGACCTGGTTAGCCTGGAGGACTTGGGTTGCCCAGCAGACCTGGATGGTCCATACAGCCTGCCACCACTGAGGGACTAAGAAGCTTTCCTTCTCTGTCTCAGATATCGAGCAGGGAGTTCTGTGCTAGGAGCCAGGGGCACTGCAGACCACCTCCACTGAGGAGGAAGGAAGGAGGCTTGTTGAGGGGAAGTACAGGGGGATGGAGTATTTGCCACTCTCAGTCCTCGGGTGACCCGGATTTAAATGGTCTCAGCTCACAGGTTGTCCCCTCTCAATCAGGAAGCCTCAGTGTCAATATTCTGGGTTCAGCTGCCCCTCCACTCAGCAATTTCAGAGTTTTAGATCCTCTGCCTCTCAGACATTGTGCACTGGTTGCTGTCATCCTGATCCCCCATGTGTGTATGTGTGTGTATGTGTGTGTTAACTAAAATAGAATTACTTCATAAGTGTTGCTACTAGTCTTCATTAAAGAAGTGTCTCTTTACAGCAAATAGAGACCATCACAGAAAACCACACTGGTTAATCAACTCATAGTCATGTCAGATACTAGTCTAAATTATCACAGGAGCATACATTCTAGGTTTAACAGATGCATATGATTTTATAGACAGGTCAATTACATAAAGATAAGTAAGTCTTCAAAAATTTCAGAGACCTACAGAATATGGCATTTAAAAAATGTCTTCATTATTTTAAAGATTCTTTGACAATGAGACAGGTCATCTGTTGGCAGTACCCAGCCTACCTCAAAGAAGATGATAAGCATCAAAGAACCTCCATATGGAGATGGCTTCAAATGTGGCAAGACAGCCACCTGTGTAAGGAAAATATCCTTGCTTCAAGACAGACAGAATTCTGCCAAAAAATGGACAAGCATAAATGCAGGACAAGTCGACTGCCAAATTCTGCCAAGACAACAGGGTAAGCAAGTCCTAAATAGTTCCTGCTTCACATATATATCTGTTAAATATTCTGAGTCTGAAGGCTAAAGATGATGTTCCAGTGTTATAGAGAGTTATGGGTGACTGCTCAGTCAGCAAACTGTCTCTGTCATTTTTTTTTGGAAGCTGCTAACATGCACTTCCTATTTACTCCAGTAACTAATTTTATTCCTTCTCAAGTCTCTGGTGGAGCTGAAGACCAAATAGTTATAGTTCCACAATTAAGCTTAAGTTGTTTAGAATTTAAGAAAATGTTTTCATATATGTAATACCAATAAAGGTAAAAATTAATTTAGATATAGAACTCTAAACTTGTCAAGATAGGATAGATAATCAAATACTTTCTCCTAAGTTGCCAAATGCACATAGACTGGACATTGCACATGTAAATCTTACCTAACAGTTTTCATAACTGTTTTATAATTATTATTGTATTAAAAGAAAAGGAACCTTTTATTGGACTTAAAGGGGGAGATGTTGGTATAATGTTCTTGTGGAATGTATGCAGTTTCCCCTTGCTCATTCAAATGCTGATTTCTCTACCCCACTATCTGGTATTTGTGATGTTTATTCTAAGCATCACCTGTCTCAAGTTTGTGTAAATATGCCACCATTTGTTCTCTGTAATTTCAATAAAACAACTAGGCAATGCTGCACAAGAGAGAGAATAAGGTGGGAATACTGGCCTGGAGGGAAGGAGAAGGCAGCGAGTGAGAGGAGTCAGAGTGAGAGCAGAGATAGGCAGGAGAGGACTTGGAACCATGAGGAGAGATGAATCGGACCTAAGATATGACTAAAAATAAGTATAACGTCAGAAATCTGAATGGGAGGAAATTATGCAGGCTTGGAGGCTTAGGATGGAGTAACATTGCCCAGCATTGTGCTCTAAGTTAATTAAATAAGTGCTAGTTTCTGTGTGGTTATTTCAGTGCACAGCTGGTTTAGGAATAACCACTTCTTAACTAAAAGATAAATTAATAGTAAATATTAATAACCAACAACGGAAGAGGCAGCTACATGGCCAGAAGAGCTCACTAAATGAGAATAATTCTAAATTTTTCTATCTCCGTGCCTGAAGTGAGCTGGTAAATCAACTTCTGGAGCCTCTTCTGTGCCATACTTAGCTGCAGAATAAGAACCCCTGAAGGTAAGCTGTGATATCTAGAGCAGTTTGGACGTGCATACCTACAGGAATCTGAGGGATTATAATGACAGGACTACCATCCATGTGGGTTTCAGCACTGTTGCTTCTCACATTCCCCTAATTCAAACATCAAGCACCTCAGGAGAGTCAAGCACAGCAGAGTCTGTAAAATGTAAGAAAATCTGCCCAAGTCCAGAAACCACAAAGCTCACTTTGGCCAGTAGAGAGCATTGTGGCACAAAGAAGAAGCAATACTAAAGCCAAGGCACATCTATCTGTAAGTCCAATACAGGCTCAGCAACCAGCATAGTGTATCCAACAGACGGCAAGTTCAACTGTCATTCCTCCTATCCAATTAACTGTCAATCTCCAGTCTTCAAAGACTCAGAAAGAAGCTGGGAGAACACTTTCGTTTTTTATTTTCCTTTCTTCTCTGTTAATTTTCCTCTAGTGCTTCTACTTGTTTTCTTTTTTAATTCTCTCATACAATACACCCCAACCTCAGTTTATCCTCCCTCTACTACTCCCAGTCCTCTTGCCCAGCCTATCCCCCAAATCCATCACACACACACACACACACACACACACACTGTCTCACCCCAGAAAAGAGCATGTCTTCCAGGGACATCAACCAAACACAGCATAACTAGACCAGGCACAAACCCTCAAATCAGTGTTGGTCAAGACAACCGAGTAGGAGGAAAAGGGTCCCAAGAATATTCAAAAAAATCAGAAACATATCCATTTTCACTGTTGGGAGCCCTGCAAGAATACCAAGCTACACAACCATAATATATATGCAAGACCGCCTAATGCAGACCCATGCAAGCTCCCTGATTGCTGCTTCAGTGTCTGCAATTGCTATGGTTAGTTGATTGAGGGAGATCATGTTTTTCTGGTGTCCTCAACCCCTCTCACTCCTATAATCCTTCTTCACCATCTTCCTGTATGCTTGGTTGTGCATCTTTGCATCTGCTTCCATCAGTTGCTGGATAAGTGTTTTCTGGTGATAGTTGGGCTGGGTACCTATATGACTATAACAGAATATCATTAGGAATAATTTCATTGACTTTTGGGGTTGTTTTGTTTTTTGTTTATTTCTTTGTTTTTGGCCAGTCTACCCTGTTTTTGGTTCTACCCTGGGTCTCTGACCCATCCAGCTTCCAGTTCCTGGCCATCCAGGCAGTATCAGTCATGGGCTTCAGTCCATCATGATAAGAAAATGGAACACTGATATCAGCTATAGCTACGGAAAGAGAAGCATGAAACAGCTAGTCACATTGTGTTCACAGTAAACAAACAAAAAAATGGGTTTGAGTGTTCCATTTACTTCCTTCTTTGTACTCAGTCCATGACCCCAGACCATGGAGTGGTGCCACTTTCATTCAGAGTAAGTCCTCTTCTCTCAGTGGAAATATCCTATAGAGAGAGTGAAAAGTCAGCTATAGGTTGGCATCAACCAACCCACGAAGTGTGAAAAATGCAACAGGCCAATTAAAAAGGACTCACTAAGTGATTATAAGTGATCTAGTTATGCCATATTTGGTTGATGTCTCTGGGAGGCATGTTCTTTTTGGGATGGAGACAGTGGGGGGGCGGGGGTGATGGATTTGGGGAGAGGCTGGGCAAGAGGACTGGGAGTAGTGGAGGGAGGATAAACTGAGGTTGGGTGTACTGTATGAGAGGATTAAAAAAGAAAACAAGCAGAAGCCCTTATAAGCCCCTCTCACACCTGTTACTGTGTCTCCAGTTCCGCCTCTCTGCAAAGCGCACATACCGTTCAATTTCTCTCTCTCCCACCTCTCCATAACGAATTTGCTCATCATCATCTGGGCACCAACAATGAGGCAGGTATGTCCTGGCTGCTTCTGCTGCCTTACCCTGAAACTTACTCTTACTTGATGCTTCCAAGAAAATTACCCAGCCACAGTACATAGTCTTTCACTAGCCAGGAGCTTTTAAAAAAAGTCTAGTCAGGTAATGAGCAAAGCAGAAAGAATAAATTGTGGCTTAATCACAGAAAGCCTAACCAAGTAAAGTGTATATCAATAAACATCTTATCAGCTGAGTCATTTCATGCAAGAATTGTGGTCAAAACCCAGTGGCTTCCATTAGAGATTAATTGTATGGCTAGAGCTAGCTGGGTCCTTGAAATTATTCTCAGGTAAAAACTTGTGCCTTCATAAAAACTGACCCACCAACCAAAGAACATGCATGGGCTGGACCTAGGTCCCCTACACATATGTAGCATATATGCAGTATGATCAGCATGTGGGTCCTCTAACAATAGCAGTAGGAGTTGTCTCTGACTCTGTTACCTGCCTCTGGATCCCTTTCCCCTAGCTGGGATCCCTTGACAGGACTCAGTGGAAGAGAATTCATTGCTGCGACTTACTGTGCCAGAGTGGGTTGGTACACCTTGGCGGCCTCCCATTCTCTAAAGAAAGGGAGGAATGAGAAGAGGGGGCATGAAAGTAGGACTAGGAGGAGAGGAGGGAAAGGGATGTGATCAGGCTCTAAGGTGATTACATTTAAAATGTTTTAACTAAAAAAGTGTGCCTTTCCTCCTCACACACACACACACACACAAAACAGACATCACCAACATTGTCAACAAATGCAAGACACACTATCAAAAATCATGCTTATTTCAGCCTCAAGAAGCCAGGCTAATGCTTGAGAAGTCAGGAGGAAGGCAAGTGGTGAAAAAGTGTGCACACTCTTTGATGGTTTGGGAACTCCTGACCTGGAACAAAAGGGTACCTAGTGGTCAAATGCAACTTTGTTGTCCAGTATCCATCATGAACTCTGGTATGTGTCCCCCAGGAGAAACTGGCATGCCCTGTACCATCTTATGTACCCCACGCAGAAGCAGGTAGTCGTGATGTGGAAAGTCTGTCCTGACCTTGACACTAATATTTTTCCATTATCCATCTGTACATCTCTTCATGGAAAAAAGGCTTTGTCAACCATATACATCAGTCCTATTTATTCGTAGGTAGATCCTCCATGTATTTGGATCTTGATTCAGATGGCACAGCTGTGCTGATTTTAAACACTCCCCAGCAAATATTTCTCTCATTCCTTCATAAATACACTACTATAAACAAAACTATAAGTCAAAAAGGAGAGATATTTGGAAGACTCCAAAGAGAAATTTATTTCATAGTTGGAGGCTCCAACCCAATTCATGGTTGATTGTCTCTATTGTCTTAGATCATGCAGTAGCAGAATACCATAGCAAGAAATCAATGGTTAAAAAGACGTGCTCATCTCATGATGCTTCAACAGAGAATGGTAAGAAGTGTCTTGCCTGTCAACATCGTCTTCAAGGGCTCACTACCAATAACTGAACATTCAACAAGGCTCCACCTTCCAAAGGTTTCACCATCTCCCAAAGTTATCACAGACTGACAACTGAGACTATAACTCACAGGACTCTGGAGGACATTTAAAATCTAAAACATGGTCCCCAGGCATGATGGATCACACCTGGAATCCCAGAAATGGGATGGCTGAAGCAGAAGGATCGCCAAGAGTTTGACACCAGACTTGGCTATATAGTGAGTTATAGGTTAACCTAAGCTTCAAAGTGAGTTAAGGTTAAGCTAGGCTACAGAATGAGACTTTGTCTAAAATACTTGTGGATAAAAATTCAAACCATAACAGATAATGAACATTGTTTTTATTTCATTTCTAAATGGGGAACTGAATCACAGAAGCTAACTATGTATAATTTTTAATATTTAGTTAGTTAGTTAGTTAGTTAGTTAGTAGATCTTAGTCATAATAGGTTTCTATTGCTGTGTTAAAGAGCACAACCAAAAATGACCTAGGGTTGGAATGGTTTATTTGGTTTACAATCTATCATCAGGGGAAGTCAAGGCAGGAGCTAGAGTCAGAAACCATTGAAGACTGTTTCTGATTGTATTGCTCCTCATGGATTTCTTATCTTGCTTTCTTGTACATCTCAGAATCCACCTCCACAATGGTCTGGGAACTAACATGTCAACCATAAATCAAGAAAATACCATTCAGACTTGCCTAAAGATCCATCTGATAGAGGTATTATCTCATTTGAGGTTCCAAGAGTCCTCATATTCAGTGCCAGTAGCAGAGGCACAGACACACACATGAAGAAGGCTGAAAGAGAATATGAACATTAGCCAAGATTGAAAGTACTGAACTGAGCCAGAACATCTATGTACACCTTCCAAAAGGCAGACCGTTCTCAGAGGAGGGTTCACAACCACGTTTTTCTCTGGATATCTGTGAGGAGCCAAACTGTGAAGACCACTCCTGACCACCTTGCTTCTCTTAGCTCACATTTCTCTGGGGATCAGGGAGGTTCTCATGAAGATATTTTGAACTGCCATGCTCGGAAAAATCCAGTTCTACCTCATCTGGTAACTGTGTCCACAAAGGCCTCTGAATTCACGTATATGTGTGAAATCCCTTCATTGGGCTTCCCTTACAGATTTTTGTCTCTCCTATGGACTAGGAACAGGCTTTTTGAAGAGTCTCATGTGATCTATAATTAAATAAATATTGGAATATAGAATTACCTTTCTCACTCATTATCCTCTTAGCCTCCTGCATCACAACAGTTGGCTACTTTATCTCACTGGCATTTGTTTTTTATGTCTCTTTCCTAGTGATCATTGGTTCTGTATTGAATTCATTGACTTTTTCCTTTCCTAAGTTTCTCATGAATAGCATGTTTTAAAATTTCTTTCAGTTCTCCTTGCCCTTGTTTGTTCTTTCCATGAGTATTTTGAGTATTATTGATAATTTGGGTTTGGGATGGGGGTTTGTGAGGATGTTTATTGTTTGGTTTGCTGGTTTTTAAGACAGGGACTCATGTAGCTCAGACAGACCACAACCCCACAAGAATTATCTTCACTTTCTGTTGTCCATCTTCCAAGTTCTGGGGTTACAGGATTTTGAAGTCACGTCTAGTTTATTAAGTGCTGGGGATGGAGCGCAGGAACTTGTGCATGCTAGTAAAGCACTCCACCAAACACATAGAATAACCCTACTTCTATTGATCTCTCATCCCCACCTCTACAGTAAGTTCTGCATCTCCACATTGCCAAGCCTTTAAAAAATCAAATTGCTTTTTATTTTACAAAGTGAACAAGTAGCATAGTACTGATTATTAAAATGTCAGATTGTTCTGGGTCTTTTTGTTATGGTTTTGCATTTGTACACAATCGATTACAATTAGAAAAAGTCATGATATATTGAATATTTAGTTCTCATTTGGTCAAGTCACACCAAGGGAAATCATTATCACTTTGAGAAACTGTGTCCCTTTACAGCATGGTCCTTATTTTCAAAATACATTTATTTACCTTTAATTGAGTGAAAGAAAGCAGGATTTAGAGGACAGCTTGTAGGAACCTGTTCTCTCCTGCTATGTGGATTCTAGGAATTGAACCCACATTCAATCAGCAGGCTTGGTAGCAAGTGCTTTTACCACTGAATCATCTCATCAGCCACTATACTGTGATCTTCAAATGCCCTAATATTGCAGAAGGCATGGTGGTGAGGGCCAGTAATACCTGCACTTGGGAGGCCATAGTAGAATACACAGCAGTTTAAGACAAACGTTGTTTATCTATTAAGACCTCATCTTTTTCTGAAACATTATAAACATTGCAATGTTTGCATGAGTGGGGTGGTTCTGTGTAAACCTATTTGAGGCACAAAAATCTTGGGAATGAAATCCTAGACTTCTACTTTGTATTGTATTCTTGCATTAACTCTTATGTCCACCTCTATCCCTAACCATTTCAGATAACTTTCAGGAACTACTGTCTGCTGCCTAGATAAGAAAAGACACAGACTCCAAGTTTCCAATTCTTAGTTTTCTGTTTCTAGGGACTAAGTGGTTACTGATGTCCATTGAGATCACCTAGCATCCAAGAAAATTTAAAGCCTAGATAGGCATAAAGATTGCTACCTGAATTTCAAGCTGGGGACCACTGAACATGGTGCCCAGCATCTTGTCAACCCCTACCTGACCATGTTGACAAACCCACTGCATCTACTACAATCATCTTGTTACATATAACATCAGTTCCATTATGGTTGAGGTTTGCACACACTCCTTTATGTTCTAGATGAAGTAGGAGACAGGTGTAACACTCACTAGTTCACACAAGTACCTGATACAGCTCCTACTGTCTAGTGTTAAAAATCCCTTAGTATCTTCTTTTTTTTTTGATACAGTAGTGAATTATAATGTAAGAAACTATACTCAAAATGAAAAAGGCTTTAGTCATGAATCAAAAATTTGATAATCAAATGCATAACTATTTTTAAGTTAAAGTATTTGAAATGTAAATTGCATAGCTTCCCAATAGGCCTAGCTTTGCATAAGTGATCAAATCATGAAAGAAGCATTTCCACTACATAATCATGCCAGAGGCCTAAACAGCAGGTCCCAGGCTGCTCAGTTTTCTTTCATTCTATGTACGAATTTATTTACTTGAGTCCCTAACTTGTGGTAAACTCCATCAGGGAAGACATTATACCATTATTATTATTATTATTATTATTATTATTATTCTCAATATATACACTAATCCACATTGTATTAGAGTTAGCTGAACACAGATTTCTCCTTCCTCCAGCCTTCTCTGGTCCTAAATTAGTTACATTTCTCACTGCTGTGATCAAATTTCTAATAAGAACAACTAAAGGGTTTATTGTAGCTTTTAATTAGAGGTGGCATAGCACATCATGGCATGAGCGTATGGTAGCAGGAGAATGAGGCAACTGTCCATGTTGCCTTTGCTATCAAAAGACTACAAGAAGTAGGGATAGACTAAGATGCCTCAAGGAAGGCCCCTACTTCCTTGTGCATCTACTGCCTCTACCTACACTTAAGATAGGGCCTCTCTCCAGCTGGGATTGAGTTAAAACACTAAGCCTAAAGGGTATATTTGATACGCCACACAGTTGTACTTGGAACTGTATACTCCCAAGGTAAAGCACTCTACCATATGCATTTTTGTTTTGAACTAATAAGACAACAAAAAGCAATAATGCCATTCAGGAAAATAGAAGCAGCTACAAAAAATGGGTTGTAGCTCAATTTCCATTCTTAAAAATTTTAAGTAACACAATAGTTAGCCAACATTTGGGGGAGACTTAGCTATAAAATGAAATAGAAAAACAGTGGCTGAGAGGGTGGGTGATGTTAAAAAGAACAGAGTGTCTGAAGACACAGGTGGCTAACAGACTAGAGGTTGCTGAACCCCTTCTCAGATGTGTAGTCCATGAGCAGTTCAGTCTCCCACTAGGGAAGTGGGTTCCCTAGTAAGCAGAGCAGGAGCATGAAGTTGGATGCCTTCTCTTTGATCACTTTCCCTTGGCAGGGTGGCCCTACCAGGCCACAGAGGAAGATGATCCAGTCAACTTGATAGGCTTGATGCAACTTGATAGGCTAATGTCAGATAGTAGGGGAGGAGGACTTCACCTTTTGGGTGGACTAGGGTTAAGGGGGTGGTGGTGAGGGAAAGTGGGACCAGGAGGAGTTGAGGAAGGGGGCTACAATTGGGATATAAAGTGAATAAATTATAAACATTAATAAAATAAAAATTAAAAAAAAAGGAATGCATTTTTAAAATCCTGTTCAATTGACTTCCCCTTTTGAACAATTTGCTTCACAGTACAGCATTCCAAAGCTGCTTTGTGTTGCTGTGGCATTTCCATGGCAAAATCCTATCTGTTAGGGTAAGTTTGAGGGTCAGCTATCCTTCTTCTGGATGAAAGGACTTATCCTTTCATTGGCTGAGGATTCTTCACTGTCAAATACAAATGGTGCTAGAGGGGAAAGGGCAGGGTATAAGGTGGCATGGTTCAGATATAAAGCAAAGCTGACACAGAGCAGGGCAAGAATTGTGTTCTCAAAATTAGGACTTTCTTCAACAATGAACTTCTAATTGACTTAATTGGACTGCTTTCATCTTCAAAGCAAAATCAAGTAGAAATTATAAAGATTTCCCATATTTCTTTTGTTTCTTCACATGCTTCATCTCCCCTGTTAGCAATGCCCCCATCTAAGTAGTGTGACTACGACAACTAAAGAAACTTGCATTAACTTACATCCCTATCACAGCTCCCTCCCTCCACTCCTCCTGTTTCCACCCTCATCCCCATTTTCCCCTCTCTCCCTCCTCTTCTCAGAAAAGGTGAACCCTTCTACCAACCCCCACCCCTGCCCAGCACATCAAATCGCATCAAGACTAAGCACATCCTCTTCAACTGAAGCCCAACAACCCAGCCAGGGGAAAGTGATCCAAAAGTAGGAAACAGAGTCCCGGTCAGAGACAGCCCACACTCTAATTGCTAGGGGACCCTCATAAAGACCAACCAGCTATATATGTGTATGGAACCCTGGTTTTTTTTCAAGGGCTTCATTTTATGAACATAGCAAATAGAAAGTGGAGGATGAACATTCCATCTTTAATCCTAACACTCAGGGTTGCAGAAGCAGGTAGATCTCTGTGATTTCGAGGCCAGTGTGGTCTACAGGGTTCCAGGACAGTCAGAGCTACACAGAGAAACCTTGTCTTAGGAAAACAAAAATCTTATAATCCATCATCTAAACCCTAGGTCATACACAGTCAGAACATCTTCAACTTGCATCCCAGAAAAGGAAACTTTACATTTAAACAAAAACTTGTAATGAAGATTCAAATTCTTCCCCTCATGACCAAAAGAAAGGGGAAAAATCCCTTTCCAAGAAGAATCAATATATTCCTTTCTTCTCCCCTTGTCTCAATTCTCTTCATCCTTATCGTGCTCATCATCAATATCATTCAGCAAATCTCACCATTATGTACAATATTTCCAAATCTGGTCTTTGTTGTAATTTGGGGTGAGTGAACACCACTTTTTTCCAAACACCTCCCCATCCTCCGTGCAATCCCAGTAGATCAGGTGTCTGTACCAGAAGGGAAAGGCACATGGAGCATAGTCTGTAAGAGAGTCAGTAGGAAGAGGAACATTTTCTTCTTTGCAACACACACACATGCATACACACACACTTCTATATAATATGCTCTTCCCTAGTCCACCAATAGCTTAAGAAAATAAGATTGGTACTACCTTGTAATCTATTTCTCCTTTGATGTTCTTCTAGGAGTTTTCTTGTCAATATGTTGGAGTCAAAACACCACTAATACAGATGTATTAGGCTCTATTTGATTTTGATGTTGTCAGAAATTATGTATCTCATGGACTTGGAAGACAGCTCAGTATCTGAATTTGGACTTGGAAGACAGCTCAGTACTGAATTTCTGTGTGCAAGGATGAACCAAATAAAAAGCCAGGCATAGTATTACATGCCTTTAATTTAAACACTGGAAGGTAAGGGCAGGTGGGTCCCCTGTGCTTGCTGACTAGGTGGTCTCACCAAATTAGCAAGCTCCACATTTAATGAGACATTCTGTCTCAAAAAATAAACAATAATAAAAGGTAGAAAATACTAGAAAGAGATACATGACATTGATCTTTGACTTCTACACGCTCACAGGTACACACCCACACATAAAACATTATACACTCACACCTAACAACAAAGAGGTTGTGTGAGCTAATCCTCACCAAAAAAAAAAAAAAAAAAAAAAAAAACAACTCTGGATTCTGAGTTCTTGTCTATCACACAAAATGGTTTCCAAGACAAGAGATGACCCTTCCATCTGTGAAATTTAGAGTCAAGACACTTACCTGACAGAGAACAGTACTTCCAGTAACCTTGAAAAGTCCTGTTCAAAGAACACCACTTGTGTTTTGCATTGAAATTGACACAGTCATAGAATATTTCATTTCTATACCAGAATGGAAAGGCACATTCACCATCTAAAAGAAAACAAAAATGCTTTATCCATTCCTGAGTGTGTTGTTAGTGTTTTTAAAACTGAATTTCTGCCCTAAGGCATCTATATCGACACAGAGAGAGAAAGACTGAGACAGAAAGATGGAGAGTCAGAGACAGACAAGCAAACATGGCTCAGGGAACATCTCACAAAGGAGACAGAAAGAATGTAATGTCAGGAGAATGAAGAGCTGTGACATGCTGTCTTCTAGACACGCTATGGTCATTGCTGTCATGAACTCGCTGCAGCTGTGGTGACCTGTGCAGGCTCAAGCCAACAAGATCAGCCATCACTATAGGACCCAGTGAGTTACCAAAAAAAGAAAAAATAATAATAAAGGGGACATGAAAGGAGAAAGGGGATGTTAGAAATGTGAGGAGTGGGAGTGGGTGTTGGAGATGGATATGATCAAAATACATTATTTACATGTGTGAAATTATTGAAGAATAAATACAAACCATTCTAATGTAAGAGAGTTTCAATTAATATAGAATTATTACACTTCCCTTTCCTTTAAATATGTTAAATTTATATTTTTTAAATTGTTCAATTTTAAAATTCAGTGCTCTGTGTTTAAGAGCATATACTGCTATTACAGAGACCCTTGTTCAGTTCCCAGCACTGCAGCATGGTAACTCATAACCACCTATAACTCAGGCTCCAAGGGGAAAGGGGATCATATACATATGGCTTCTAACAGGCAACTGCACTCACATGAACTCACCCAAATACAGTTTTAGGCACATACATAACTAAAACCTAAAAATAACTCTTAAAACAAAAGGTGAGTTCTTCCTTAGAATTCCTGACCTCAGAAATCAAAGCCACTATTAGAACTGTGAATGCCATTGTGACAAAAAATTGGCAAGACCTGTGTCCTAGTTAAGGTTTTTATTTCTGTGAAGAGACACTATGATCAACTCTTATAAAGGAAAACATTTAATTGGCTCTGGTTTACAGTTTCAGAGACTTAATCCATTATTGTCATGGCAGGAAACATGACAGCATTCAGGCAGTCAGGGTGCTGGAGAAGGAGCTGAGAATTCTACATCCGGAGTGGCAGGCAGCAGAAAATGAACTGGCTTGAGTTTCTGAGACTTCAAAGCCCACCTTCTAGTGACACACCTCTTCCAACAAGGCCTCACCTCCTAATAGTGTAACTCCCTATGAGTCTATGGGAGCCATTTTTATTCAAACCACCATAACCTGCATCCCACAAGCATCAAAAAATATTACTTCTTTGACTCTGCTTAGGTTGATGCCATGTTTTTATATTGAAATATCTGTACTGTGGTTAGACAATGATTATAAAACTAAGTGGTCTTCTACTTCAGTGCTGTTTTATTCACGATAACCCAAATTATTATTGGTTGATTTTCTATATAAATTCAAAATCTGTAATTTCCTATTAGAATGGCAGAAGTTCAGATGAAAGGGGAGGAGGACCTCACCGATCCATGGACTTGGAGAGGGGCATAGGAGGAAATGAAGGAGGGAAGATGGGATTGGGAGGGGAGGAGAGAGGGGGCTACAGCTGGGATACAGAGTGAATAAACTGTAATTAATAAAAAATAAAAATAAAAAAGAATGGCAGAAGTTTAAAAGTATAAATTTTTAGTGCTGGTAAAAATTCTTGGTGGCATGGATCCAAGATGGTGGCCCTGGGAGGACACTGTGTCTGAAAAGTAGGACAGCAATGTCGGCACAGCGACCAGGAGACTGAGCTCTGGGACCTAAAACACCAGCATTTGTGATTGCCAGGTGAGAGGAAATCCTATGGTGAGGAAATCAAGTGGGACGGTCCTCAGGTTACCCAGTCAATTCCTGGAAAAGGTCTGGGAGACCACCAGGCACACATTTGCTGGCCTAGATCTGAGCACACAGCCTCCCACGGCGCCCCCAGCCACCATCCCAGACCGGGACACACAGCCTCTGGCTCAGAGGGAGGCGCCACGCCTCCAACCCAAAATGGAGAGCTTAGTTACTGGTCCAGAGTGGAGCGGACAGCCTCTGACCCAGAAGGGGACACATAGCTGCCAGCCCAGATCTGAGCTCAGAGCCTCTGGACCAGAGGGGCGCCCCAGCCACCATCTCAGACCAGGGCACACAGCCTCTGGCCCAGAGTGAGTTGCCAAGCCTCCAGACCAGAGAGGTGACGAGCCTGCAGTGCTTTCTAGCAGAAAGCACAGGGCCAGGCACACAGATCCCACAACAGAGCACGTGTCCCACCCGCAGCGGCACCCACAGAGCTCAGAGTCCAGCCTGCTGAGCCCGCCAGAAATTGAAAACCTGCACAGGCGCTTTGTACCCACAATCTGCGCTTGCTAACCTCACTAGCATCCACATCCCCTCCTGCACTTGTTTCCAACCCCTATATCCCAGCACTCTCTAGCACTCCCCTTCAAGACACACTTCTGCATGCAGTCACGCATGCGCGCGCGCGCACACACACACACACACACACACACACTTACCCTCCCCCAATAACAATTCTGTGCCAGCAGCCAGTTGTGCCACAGGTACAACTAAAGCAACAACACACACTCTCAAACCAACAGACCTCCCTGAACTTCCTGAAGAATACTCCAGACACTAGAGAAAGACAGTTCCAGTCTGAAGTTCAGCCTCAAGGAACAAACAGCTCCTTGATTATATATAAACAAATGGCCAAAGGTGGACGTAAGAACTCACCCAACAAAAATCAGGACACCATGGTCCCACCAGCAACACCAAAAATCAATGGCTATTTTAATTCAGTGGAAACACAGGAAAACAACGTTAAAGCTATGTTTATGCAGTTATTAGAGGAACAAAAAGAGGAAATGAACAGAGCTCTCAAAGAAATACAGATGAATATAATGGTCCACATAAAGGAACATTTAGAGACATATAGAGAGGAAACAAACAAAAAAATAGGAGCCACATTCAATCAGATGAAGGAAATGGAGCAAAGCATGAAAACAGAATCAGAAACTATAAAGAAAACACAAACAAAGAAAAACCTGGAACTGGAGAACTTAGAGAAAAGATGAGGAACCATGAAGGTAAGCATCACCAATAGAATACAAGACATGGAAGAGAGAAACTCAGGAGCTGAAGATACACTTGCTGAAATTGATTCCTTACTCAAAGAAAAAGTAAAATCAGAAAAGCCCCAAACATAAAATATCCAAGAAATCAAGGACACCATGAAAAGACGAAACCCAAGAATAATAGGAATAGATGAAAAATAAGACTCCAGGCACCAAGGACTGGAAAATATTTTTTTAAGAAAATCATGGAAGAAAATTTTCCCAACTTAAAAAAAGAGATGTCCATACATATATAAGAAGCCTACAGAACACCAAATAGACTAGACCAGAAAAGAAATAGCTCTCATCACATCATAGTCAAAACTCTATACCTACAAAACAAAGAAAAAATATTGAAGGTAGCAAGGGAAAAAGGTCAAGTAACATATGAAGGTAGACTTATCAGAATCACACCAGACTTCTCATCAGAAACTATGAAAGACAGAAGGGTCTGGGCAGAGGTCATGCAGTCTTTAAGGGAACACGGATGCCAACCCAGACTCCTATAACCAGCAAAGCTTTCAATCAACATATATGGAGTAAACAAAATATTCTGTGACAAAACTAAATTCATGCAATATCTACACAGCAACCCAGCCCTACAGAAGGTACTAGAAGAAAAACTTCAGTCCAACAGAAACAACTACACCAAAGAAAATATAGGATAAAGATAATTTCCCAACGACAACACCAACAAAAAAGCAATGAATCACAGTAAGACCACCGACTCCACAATAAAAGGAACTAACAGTCATTGGTCACTATTATCTATCAACATCAATGGACTCAACTCTCCAATAAAAAGACATAGACTAACAGAATGGTTGCAGAAACAGGATCCAACATTCTGCTGCACCCAAGAAACACACCTATGCAACAAAGATAAACACTACCTCAGAGTAAAGGGCTGGAAAAACATTTTCCAAGCAAATGGACCCAGAAAACAAGCTGGGGTAGCAATCCTAGTATCTAATAAAATAGACTTTCAACCAAAGTTAATCAAGAAAGATGAGGAGGGGCACTTCCTTCTCATCAAAGGAAAATTCCAATAGGAGGACATCACAATTCTGAACATTTATACCCCAAATACAAGACCACCTACATATGTAAATCAAATATTATTAAAACTGAAA
>CM053749.1:53965625-54003360 GCA_028658305.1 Pachyuromys duprasi | reverse complement strand
AGACTCACCAATAATTCCAGAGAGCTGCGCTGGCGTCCTACTTCAGGACATGGCCTTACCCTTGAGAGTGTTTCCAGTATAGGTTTATGCCTCTTGGGACCTAGGATGATTCCCCCTACTCCTCTTAGCAATATTTGCAATTTCTCCATAGTTGTTAATGCTTCCTTTTGGTATTTTGCTGCCCCCAATGACTCATTTTTTGCCTGTTCCTCCGGATTGACTACATTTATTTATACCCCTATATTTCTGGCTCATAAAGAGTTTTGTGTGTTGGTCAAGGTTCTCCCTCGCCTCACTATTCATTCAGCTAATGATTTTCTTACTTTTTGGGAACAAAAGGATTCATCTATACATAGATTCAAAAGAGAGTCCATAACTGCTATAACACTCAGTGTACTGTCGGGCCTTGGAGCTGCGGGTGCGGGGACCGGAATTGCCTCCCTAGTCACCTCTGGACAATGTTTCAATGAGTTAGCCAGAATTGTTGATGTAGACATAACAGACCTAAAAGAAGGCATTAAAGGCCTAACAGACTCCCTAACCTCCCTTTCAGAGGTGGTTTTACAAAATAGAAGAGGCCTTGACCTCGTCTTTCTCAAAGAAAGAGGTCTTTGTGTAACATTAAAGGAAATATGCTGTTTCTATACAGATAAGACTGGACTAGTCAGAGACAGCATAAAAAGGGTAGAAGAAAACCTTAAAAAGCGACAGTTAGAAAGACAAAAGAGCGAGGCATGGTATCAAAATTGGTTTTCTATGTCTCCGTGGCTAACCACTCTACTTCCCAGTCTGCTGGGACCTTTTGTGGGTATCCTTTTACTTCTCTCCTTTGGCCCCTGGGCCTTTAATCAGCTAACAAGCTTTGTTAAGAGGCAGGTGGATGCTGCAATCAAACCAGTGAGAGTCCACTACCATCGCCTCGCCACGAAAGAAGAGTCCACCATTGACCTGCCAAAGGACCAGAACGACCCCACATTTCGACCCTTAGACTTCACCTCCCTGCAAAAATCAACCCAGGGGTGGAAATTTTGGTCCCGCCCCTCCAAATAATAACTCAGGTCTCCCTACCATCACCAATCCACCCCTAAAATCTATTCTATTTCCTCATCCCAAGGAAATCTATATGTGGCCCCAAATCCCTTCTTCTATACCTGAACTCTCTGGAACTATGGATTGTAGCTTGGTTATCATTTATTTAATGGCTAATATCACATATAAGCAAATACATGCCATATTTATCTTTCTGTACTTGAGTTACCTCACTCATGATGATTTTTTCTAGTCCCATCCATTTGTCTGCACATTCATGATGTCATTTTTAACAGCTGAGTAATACTCCATTGTATAAATGTACCACATTTACTTTGAGATATGAGAATAACTAAATTTTTAAAAAAGAAGGAAAAGAAGTTAAAAATAAATTTTAAAAAACAGAAAGCACATAAACGGAGGGTGGGGGGGTTGGACCTAACTGGGGTACAGAGCTAAACCAGGAATTCTCAACAGAGGAATCTCTAACAGCCAAGAAGCACTTAAAGAAAAGCTCAAAGCTCTTACCCCATTTTTAATTGGATTACTTGATTGGTTGCTGTTTAATTTCTTGAGTTCTTTATATATTCTGGATATTAGCCCTCTGTCAGATATAGGATTGGTGAAGATCCTTTCCCAATCTGTAGGCTGTTGTTTTGTTCTGGCAACAGTGTCCTTTGCTTTACAGAAGCTTTTCAGTTTCATGAGGTCCCATTTATTGAGTGTTGATCTTAGAGCCTGTGCTGTTGGTGTTCTGTTCAGGAAGTAGTCTACTGTGCCAATGAGTTCTAGGATCTTCCCCACTTTTTCTTCTAACAGGTTTAGTGTGTCTGGTTTTATGTTGAGGTCTTTGATCCACTTGGACCTTATTTAGTTTTGTGCAGAGTGATAAATGTGGATCTGTTTGCATTTTTCTACATGTAGACAACCAATTGGACCAGCACCATTTGTTGAAGATGCTGTCTTTTTTCCATTGTATGATTCTGGCATCTTTGTCAAAAATCAAGTATCCATAGGTGTGTGCCTGCACAGATGTAGCACATGGCAGCTCAGTCTCTAAGTGGGTTCCCTAGTAATGAGATCAGGGACTGTCTCTGACAAGAACTCAGTAGCTGGCTCTTTGACCACCTCCCCCTGAGGGGATGGGAGAGCAGCCTTACCAGGCCACAGAAGAAGACAATGCAGACAGTCCTGATAAGACCTGATAGCCTAGAGTCAGAAGGAAGAGGAGGAGGTCCACCCCTATCAGTAGACTTGGGGAGGAGCATAAGAGAGGATGAGGGTGGGAGGGTAGGATTGGGAGGTGATAAGGGAAGGGGCCACAGCTGGGACACATAGTGAATAAACATAAACTGTAATTTATTTTTAAAAAATAAGTAAATTTTAAAAATTAAAGAAATGCTCAAAGTTCTTAGTCATCAGAGAAATGCAAACAAAAATTTACTCTCAGATTCCATCTTACACCCATTGGAATGGCTCAGATCAAAAACTCAAGTGACAGCATGTGCTCGTAAGATTGTGAAGAAAAAGGAACCCTCCTCCATTGCTGGTAGGAGTGCAAACTTGTACAACCACTTTGGAAATCAATGTGGCCCTTTCTCAGAAAACTGGGAATAGTTCCACTTCAAGACCCAGCTATACCACTCCTGGGCCTATACCCAAAAGATGCTCCACCTTAAAACAAGGACATTTGCTCAGCTCTATTCATAGCAGCTGTATTTGCAACAGTCAGAATCTGGAAACAACCTAAATGTCCCTGAACTGAAGACTAGGTTAAAAAAAAATGAAAACAACAACAACAACATAAAAAAAAAAAACGTGGTACATTTACACACTAGAATACTACTCAACTTTTAAAAACAAGAAAACCATGACATTTGCAGGCAAGTGGACGGAACTAAAAAATATCATCCTGAGTGAGGTGACCCAGATAAACATGGTATGTACTCACTTATAATTGAATATTAGCTGGTAATTATAGAACAATCCACAGACCCAAAGAAGGTAACTAACAAGGAAGGCCCGAGGGGGATGATGGAATCTCACTCACAAGTGAAAATAAAAATAGACATCTGGAGTACATGGAGGGAAGAAACTGGATGGGAGACGGGGTAGGAAGGATAACGGGGATGGGGATCAGGTCTGGGGAGAGCAGGGGAGGAGACTGAGAAAGGGAACAGAAATCATGGTGGGCATCTCTGTGACAGGGGAGTCTTCTGGGAGTCTAGAGAGGTAATCCTAGCTTGAGACTCCTAGCAGCAGCGGGATATGGAACTTGAAGTCACCATCTCCTAAAGCCATACAGGACTTCTAGTAGGAGGAGGGAGACACCTATCTACCCATAAAACCTTCCATCCAAAATGTGTGTTTTCTACAAGAAGTGTAGGGGTAAAGATGGAGCAGAGACTGGTCTAACTTGTGACCCACCTCATGGGAGAGAGCCAAACCCTGACATTATTAATACCCTGCTATGTTTGCTGACAGGAGCGTACCATATCTGTCTTCTGACAGACTTCAACCAGTAACTGATGGAAACAGACACTGAGACTCACAGTCAAACAATAGGCAGAGCTCCAGGAGTCTTGTGGAAGAGTGGGAGGAAGAATTGGGGGAACAGAGGGGTCAAGAACACACAAGAAGACCTACAGAGTAAACTAACCTCAACTCATGGCGGGAGGTGGGAAAGGTGTTTCACAGAGACTGAACTGCCAACCAAAGGACTTGCATGGGCTGGACCTAACCCCTCTACACATGTGTAGCAGATGTGCATCTTAGTCATATGTGGAGACAATGGGAGAGTAGAGGCTGTCTCTGACTCTGTTCCCTGCCTTTGGATCTCTTCCCTCTAACTGGCTTCCTCAGTGGGAGTGCATGCACTTGGTCCTACTGCAACTTGAAGTTCCAGGGTGGGTTGGCCCATGAAGAGAGAGGGAAGTTGGGGAAGGCACAAGTGTGGGACTGGGAGGAGAGGAGGGAAGGGGCTGTGATCAGGCTGTACAGTAAATTAATTAATTAATGATTAAATTAGGTAATGAATGAAAAAACAAAGACAAAAAAGGAATAGTAGGTGTGAATCCTCAAGCAGAGAAGTGTTGCATGAAGACTTAAAACAACCCTTAGGGCTGCAGTGCACCTGGGATCTTTGGATGTAAATCTGGGTGGAAAGCTGGTTCTGCCATGCAGCACTGCATGCCCAATCAGTACTAGTTTTCTTACCTGTACAATGAGTATTGAAAAAAGTTAAAACTGGGCTCTATGGCTCAGAGCTATAAAGCTATTCTGGAGGCTGAGGCAGATGGAGCTTAAGTTCAAGGCTTGCCTGTATTACATAGTGGGCTCAATACCAGCCTGGAGGATTTAGCAAGATACTATTTCAAAATAAAGAGTGAAAATAGGGATGGGGATGTATTCTCAGTGGTATAACACCTGCCTAAAGTCCCTCAGTGACGGGCTGGGATGTGGCTCAGTGATGGAGCACTCGCCTAGCCCCACCCCCGCCCCCAGTGAGGGCCCGAAAGCATGGCTCAGAGGTAGAGCACTTGCGTCACAGAGGGCTGAAAGTAGGGATGAGGCGTGGTTCTGCGTTCGAATCCTTGCAAGCTGACAACTCCTTTTCTGAATAAAGTCTAAGAAGCACTCATAAATTCAGCCTTTGCTTATTCAATAATGCCTAGCCAAGGGTCAATAGTAGGAGCCACAGAACACAGATTTTGTAATTCCAAATACGTGACTCCCTAAGGAATGGGAATGAGGTTGTTATTATAACAGATAAATTCCAAAATATCCTCAGATAAACATAGAAATGTTTTTCATGTTCCTTCCTATAGTTTAGGTCTCAAGCATCTCCCGCTTCTTAAGTTTTATATATTAAAGCCATACTCTTCTCCTACTTGGTCCCACAGGATTTATGGGATCCCAGTCTCATTTTGGTCAGGCCTCCCTAAGAATGCCTGCATCCATGTGGGAAAACTTGCTATCCCCATATCTCCTCTGCATATATTTACTAGTGCATTTGTTTATTCAGCACATGTTTGTTAAGTGACCCTAAGTTTGAGGTTTTGAATTATGAACTATAATATCTCACTTCCACTGAAAGAGCTCACACTGAATGGAACTGTAGATCACAGACAATACTTTCAGACTGGAGAGTTCTTCTGGAACTCTGCAGGATTATATAGGCATACAGGTTATGAGCAGGTTGGCATAGGTAAGGAACTACAGACAGTAAGTGAGGAATGACATTCAGGATAGAATAAAGAACATGAGAGAAAAAAAAGAAAAATACAAGAGAAACCATAGGGTAAGGTCAAAGAGACATTCATCAGACAGTGAAAACACACAGGTCAACAGTGTCTCAATTATGGAGGGATTGAAAACCCAGTTAAGAAGATTAGGCCATCTGCTGGGTTGCTTCACAGATGGCTAATAGTATTCATTATGTTTGGGTTCTTACTAACAGCTCTGATGGATAACCTTAATTCCGTGCACAGGGATCATCTGCTTTTTCAATCTCTAGAGCCTGCCATGTACTTACTCCATGGCTAAGGAAACATTTTGCTGATGGTGGTGATGGCAACATGGTAGTAATAACCGTGACGGTGACAGGAAATATTTGTTAAGCAGGACCTGTGCTTCAGATATACTTAAACAGTTTTCAGATTTAAACCTGCTTAAACTTCCCAGCATCTCTGAGAGCCACGGATGAGAAATGCCGTGTTACTTAAGTAAGAATCTACAACTACATCAAGCCAGTTGTAAAATTCATTCTTGCTAGTCCACCCCTCATAGTCCAGAGCAAGGGATGAGGCAATTATATCAAACAGCTTAAAGATGGATTTCATGTTGCCCATCTGTACTAGTAGATCCTGTTATAGCAATATAGTGTTCAATATTCAAGTTCATTTAACACATCGTGGTGCATAGTAGGTGGGAAAACATTTATTGATAGACGGAGAACAAGGTCCTTCTGCTTCATATCTATCAGGGACTCAGATCTCTTTCTCAGAATTTCATAACCTTGTTCCTATTTGAAATTTAGGTTCCAGTGACTCTTCACACTGGAGTCACTGATGCCTGTACAGCCTGAAGTATAGAGAGGTGGCAAACGCTAAAGCCAGAACTGTTTGACTCTCCACCAGCTGTAACAAGTAAAAAGAAAAATATCTGAAATGTTTGTCTAAACTTAGTGGGCAGAAGGATTACACCAAGCATGTTGATATGTACTTTACTAGTAGACAACAGAAAACACCACACAGAGGATTCCTTGAGAATTGTTTTGGAATGGAAGAAATCAAACACCATTTCCGCTACTGTGTATTGGAGAAGGGGAGGAGGGATTACATATAGATTATTTTCTTTGTGGATTCTCTCACTATGTCATTAAAGGAGAGAGCAAAGTAGGAAAATAAAGGATATTGGGGAAGGAAGAATGGTGGCTGTGAGCCTGAATTGGCAGACTGGAAAGCTCAGCTGGCATTCTATCTTTACTCCAAACAAGACATTAATATTATGTTAACCCTTGCACCATGTGAACATATGAATTTTGGGTAGAACAGCACTCTCTGGGATGTAAGACCAGATATTAAGTACCTAGTATTGAGTGGTGAAAAAATAAAGTAACATCCTCTACTCTGGCTCTAATTTGTATTTTGCCTCTTCTTATACTTCCTTTATTTAAAAAAAGAAAAAGATCTGTTTAGCTTTATTACCTTTTTTTTCTAAATTTAATTTATTCTTCAGCATGAACCATGACTAATTCACCACTCTGGGGTCTGTAAACATACTGAATAAAATTTTGAAAATTCTCATTTTCATACAAAAAAAAATCTTAGGGGGTTGTGTTTCCCAAGATTAACTACTCAAATATGACCTTTTCACTGTTTGCCACATTTAGATATAACCAAAAATTATTACTTACTTGGTGTTTTCTTTAAATTCCCATCCTTTTTAATTAATCAGTCCATAATTTCTTTGATATAATAAAAAAAAAGTCAGCAGTATTGTGTTGCACAAAGAAAGCAAATAAAAGGTATTATGAGAAGCCTGGGTATTAAACTTCACTGTTCAAACAAGGCTCTGAACTGAGTTCCACCCTCCTTTTTGTTAAAAGGGGAGATTTTGAAATTAGACAGAAGAGATGTACCTGCATTAAACTGAAGCTTTCCCTTTTCATAATCAGAAGGATTCAAAAGACTGTTGGAAATGGATTTATTTTTCTCTCAGTGTGTGACCCTGTTTCTCCAGCACAGTCTTGTCATACACTAAAATGTACTGTAGTAACATCAGTGGTGCCTGTTCCACAGTTAGAAAGGTCACAGGGACAGTACACCTTGCTAACATGTCTAGTTAGCTTTAACTGTCAACTTTATGCAATCTTGAGTCACCTGAGAAAAGTTTTGTCTGAGGAATTACCTATATCAGCTTAGCCTACAGGTATATCTGTGGCAAAAGGTCTTTCTTGATTATTAATTAATATAAGAGAGTCTAGCCTAATGTGGGCAGGACCATCCCTATGCAGGTGGTCCTGGGATTGTCATTAGATTGCATCTAAGAACCTTTCCTTAGTACTCTTGATCTCAATATGCAGTGGGCACAAGCTTGCATATCACTAAGGAAATGGATTCACAGAACAAACATTCAGCCTTCAAACCACCAATGAGAACTCCTGAGCTATTTGTGCTACCACAACACATTACTAGAGACTGGGTAGCTTAGGAACAATAGAAATTTGCTTCTCTACTATGAGAATAGAGCCCATGGAATCAACTAAGCAGGGCTCATAGGGGCTCAAAGAGACTGAAGCAACAATCACAGACACTTTGTGGGTCTGAGCTAGGTCCTCTGCATATGTGTTATGGTTATGAAGGTTGATATTCTTATAGGACTCTTAACAGTGGAAGTAGGGGTGTCTCTGACTCTTTTTCTTGTTCTTGGGACCCTTTTCCACCTACTAGGTTGCCTCATCCAGACTTGCTTTAAGAGTTGGTGCCTAGTCTTATTGTAACTTGTTATGGCATGTCCAGTGGATTTCCCTGAGAGGCTGCTCTCTTTTGAAGCAGAGGAGTGGAACCAGGGAGCAAGGAGAAGTGGAGAGAGTAAAACTGTAGTCAGAATATAACTATGAGAGAAGTTCTTTTAAGACTGAAAAAAGAAATGTGTTTGTTCCTTGTGCCTTGAGTCTGAGACATGCGAACTAAGACACTGGGTGATTCAGAGTTTGAAGAGGGCCTTCATGGTTCAGATGACAGCTTTGTATTGTAAAATCTCATGTGCTACTAGGGAGTGGCCACATGGGTCATTTTTTATAAGATCCCATTCATGAGGGATCTACCCTCACAACTTCTCAGTGCTAATAACACTGTGCGGTTGTGTGTGTGTGTTTAATTGACTAATGTATTTAATTAACTTGTTCTTTGTGACAGGGTCCCACTTGTTGGCCGTGAACTAGAGCGATCCTCTTTTCCTCAACCTCCTGAGAACCGGGTATTACAAACACAAACCACTAAGCTCAGCTGAGAGCTATGATTTCAAGCTATGAATTTGAGGAATGCAAACTTTCAAATTAAGGTGTGTCCTCACTTTATTCATTGTCATAATTCTCACCTGGTTCATCTTTCAGAAAACACTGAGTTGTGTTTTTCCTTTCTTCTACATGCGAAGGTTTCTCTTCATCTGCACCAGATTCAATCGAATTTTCCATTGGTTTTCATAAATTTCAACCTTTAAAATCTGATGGAGATACTACACAATAAAAGCTAAGTGGTGGGGCATTGTAGTCTGGGGAGCTTATAAAACTGATTTCTCACAGTTCATTCCTCTGTCTTTCAATAGGATAGATTTCCAAAGAGACCATGTTAATGTGCATGTTAATGACTCTTTTCCTTACATATAACTATGTCCTGCTGAAAAAAATTAAGATTTTATTTCATGTGTTTGTGTGTGTCTGAATATACATATGTGCACCATGTGAGTGCAGTGCCTGAAGAGGTCAAAAAAGGATGTCAAATCCACTGGAATTACAAGCAGTTGTAAGCAACCTGATGTGGGTGCTAGAAACTGAACTGAGGTTCTCTACAAGAGCAGCAAGTGCTTTTAACCCCTGAGCCATCTCTCTAGCCCTCACCTTTAAAACAAATATATATATACATCCATATAAAATGTTCTTGAAAGACAAACACTGAAGGATAATACCAATTGGGTGTCCTTTCTAAAGTGCTCAGGACCAGAAGCATCTGGGGGTTTTGTTTTTCATATTTTGGAATAAGTGCATATATTTAATGAGCTATGTTGGTGATGGCTAAGCAAGGATTTCATTTCTGTGATTTATATAAAAGTCCTATAAAACAGCTAATACATTACTTACTGGCATCTGTGTTTTGATCGCATTAAATGATGTCTGCTGTGTTCCTTTACCGTAGAGCCGTGTTGGTGCCATAATCATTCCAGAGTTTGGAATATTAGATATTTAAATAGATAACAATGTCAATAACGATAATGTTAAAACAGTGCTTTGAAAGTGGAGTTATCGTAATATTTAAGACTGATCAAGAGTATCATACTATCTTTTACTTTTGATAGTTAATAAGCGAGAAAAAAATGGCCAGGTAGATTAAGAGATTAGGAGAACTGGCTGTCCTTGCGGAGGTCTTGAGCTCAGTTCCTAGCGCCCACAGGGCGCCTCACAACCATATGTAACTCCATCTTCAGGGGATCTTATATCCTCTTCTGGCCTCCACGACTCACATGCATACACCCACACAGAGACATGCACATGTATGCATTAAAGATAAAAATAAAACCTTTTTTAAAGGGAGAAAAGAAAACAGAATGTAAAGATGAAGGTATTAAAGAAATTGTTTCATGATTTCTGATACTTTTTTCTTTTTTGTGCACAAAGACACAAAAGATGTTAAGTTGGCTTGAACCAATTCCCTAGTGTTAAATTGATCCTGCTAATGCCTGCTTTTAAATATTTAGGATTTTCTTTTCCCTGGTACCATTGATCTTGATCATCTAGTGGAATGTACCCCCTTTTTATAATAAAGGTAACATTCATTTCACTACTTTGAAATGAAAGTTATAAATAACAAGCCCTCATTGTTTAACTGTCAGGAAGGAAGGAAGTCAAGTAATAAGTAGCCATGCCTATGACTCACACTCACTCAGGAGCTAGAGGCAGGCATATCTCTGAATTCAGCCTGGTCTACTAAGCAAGTTCTAAGACATCCAGGGCTACACAAAGAAACCCTGTCTCAAAAGCTGAAAAGACAAAGACTGTATCCACCAGGGTGTGGAAGGAGGTATTGAGACTCATAGCCAAACTTTGGGAAGAGAGCAGGAATCCTTATGAAAGAAGAGGGAGATAGAAAGACCTGGAGGGGACAGGAACTACACAAGGAGAACAACAGAGCCAAAATATCTGGGCCCAGGGTGTCCTGCAGAGACCAATACTCCAACCAAGGACCATGCATGGAGGGAACCTAGACCCCCTGATCAAAGGAAGCCCATTGGCTGCTCAGTTTCCAAGTGGAGTCCCTAGTAAGGGATACAGGGTCTGTCTCTAACATGAACTCACTGTCCAGCTCTTTGACACCTCCCCCTAGGCCTTGCCAGACCACAGAGGAAGATGATGCAGCTAGTCTTGATGAGACCTGATAAGCTAGGATCAGATAGAAGGGGAGGAGGTCCTCCTCTATCAGCGGACTAGGGAAAGGGAATAGGGGGAGAAGAGGGGAGGTGGGTGGGACTGGAAGGACACGAGGGAAGGAACTGCAGCAGAGCTACAAAGTGAATAAATTACAATAAATAAATATATAAATTAAATTTAAATTTAAAAAGCCAAAAAGGAAGGAAGGAAGGGTTATATGGAAACATAGCAAAGCTGATATATATTTTTTAAAAGCCAGAAGCTTTTCAATCAAAAAGCAATCTTTTTATTACAGAAGCTAAGTATGATTTTTAAAAACAGTGTCCATATGGACTGGGAAGATGATTCAGTGTGGAAAGCTCCTTCCAACAGAGTGAGATTCTAAAGTACTGATTCCTAGCACCCATATAAATGCTGAGTAGGCATAAATGCCTGGGATATATTCCAGGGTTTAGAAATGTTTCATGAAATGAATGAAAAACATCTCTTCCAAACCTGATATTTGTAATTAAGCAGTTTGTTGATGATTGACTGATTTATGATGAAGGAATTCCTCACGTGGCCTGAGAAAGATGGGCTATTTGTGAACTCTGCTCTGCACAGATTATGCAGTTTCTTTCCCTCTACTTTTACCACAAAAGTCCAATACCAACTGCATAACAGACAACAGCAAAGAAATAAAAGTGTGGTGTTCCAACAGCTGCAAATATGTCTGCTCAGTGCAGAGATCCTGTGACCTGACAGGTGAGCAGTGGAGGTTCTAGGGGCTGTGGGGCTGTATGTTGGATGGAGGCTGACCACCATTATGTTTTTTTTTCCTTAGCATTTAAGAAGAATGATACTCCAATCAAGGGCAATGCATGGAGAGGACCTAAAACCAGGCTCAGACATAGCCCATAGACTCAGTCTCCAAGTGGTGTCCCTAGTAAGGGAAGCAGGGACCTTCTCTGGCATGAACTCAGGGGCAGGCTCTCTGATCACCTCCCTCTGGTGGGTGCAGCCTTGCCAGTCCACAGAGGAAGACAATGCAAACAGTTCTGATGAGACCTGATAGGCGAGGGTAAAATAGAAGGGGAGGAGGACCTCTCCTATCATTGGACTAGGGGAGGGGCATAGGGAGAGAAGAGGGAGGGAAGGTGGGATTGGAAGAAGATGAGGGAAGGGGCCACAGCTGGTATACAAATTGAATAAATTTAATAATGATAATAATAAGAAAGGAAAAAATATTAAATCATGGGGCTGGAGAGATGGCTTGGCGTTGAGAGTGCTGGCTGCTCTTTCAGAGGACCTGGGTTCGATTCTCAGCACCCACGTGGTAGCTAAGAGTTGACTGTGGCTCAAGTTCCAGGGAATCTGACACCCTCACACAGACACATACAGGCAAGACACCAATACGTGTAAAAATTGAAAAAGAAAATAAATATTAATCATATTTAGAATCTTAATTGCTCTATATCTACCCTCAAATTGCTTATTTTTATGATTCTACAACAACCTTATTCTTCAAATATACCATCACTCACTTCTAATGTTTATTTTAACATTTTATCCAAATCTATAGCTTTTTCCATCTCTGCTCTCAGCTTTAAATTACATCATTGACATATATTAACACACACATGGCCTTCACTATTTGTAACAAGAAACCAAATAGATGGACTAATAAAGTTAATGGTTTTACACTTTGTAAACTTTTAAGTCTATTTCAAACCCTAAGTTATCTTAACTCCAACATCAGCCTATACTTCAGGGCAAAGTTTGTTGCTATTGTTTTGTTTTTGTTAATGTTATCCAAGCTCCTGAGATCCACAAAGTTGATCACAAATTATTCCAATGTATTTGAGTATTGTTCTAGATTGCTTTCTATTGCTGCAATAAAGAACATGACCAAAAGCAACCATGGAAGAAAAGAGTTTATTTCAGCTTACAACTACAACTACCATACTCCATCACTGAGAGAAGTCAGGCCAGGGACTCAAGCATAAACCTGGAGGCGGGAACTAAAGCAGAGGCCATAGAGGAACACAAACCATGGCTTGCTCTCCATGCTTTTCTCAGCCTGCTTTTTCTTTTTCTATACAACCCAGGACCACCTGCTCAGGAGTGTCACCACCTACATGAGATGAGCCCTCCTACATCAATAATTAGTCAAGAAAATGCCTCCCAAAGACTTGCCTACAGGCCAATAGGATAGAAGCATTTTCTAAAATAAGGCTACCTCTTTCCAGATGACTGTAGCTTGCGTCAAGTTGACAAAAAACTAGCAAGCATGGAAGTATAGATTATAGTCAGCAGAAGTCACTAAATAAATGAAAAGTCCCCTTTAACTCTGGATTCCTTGGTGATAATGGAAAATTGGTGATTTGAATTTCATCATTTTCACACACACACACACATATATATATATATATATCTTGCAGAGAGAACTGATATGATATGGTACATGATATGATATGACATATTTCAGCAGGTAAGAGTTTGCTACCAAGGCTGACAACCTGAGTTCAATACCCCAGGATCTACATGATAAAAGGAGAGAACTGATTCTCACAAATTTTCCTCTGACCTCTGCACACATGCAGAGGCACATAGGTAGACACACATACAAACTAAAAATAAATAAATGAAAAATGGGGTTAAAAAATAAACAAATTACATCATTTGTGACAATGTGAATTTATGCTGATAAAGGAAATCATCATTTATTAATTTAACTGGTCTTTGAGAAAGGTAAAAAGCTATTTGTAAATTTCATATTCTCCAAAAAGGCTTTTCTAGACTAGTAGAGTCCTGCTGATGAAGGCTACCTAGAGCAGAGGCATGTTAATATGGACAGTGAGTTGTACCAGAACTGAAAGCTTTAGTTCTCACATCTAAGTAAGATAGAAATAATGCACCAAATAATGCACACTTTCAGGGGGAGAAAGTGTGGTAAGCCTGTGTAGATGTAAAATACCTTTTTTGGTTTTGTTTCTTAACCTCTCGCCTTTCTGTGAACATTTTCAGATAATGGAGTAAACTCTGGAAGCATGCCCTGTTTCTTCCTCACCATCTACCAAAACAAGGTGGTCACAGAATGCATACCATCCAGATACCATCTTACTGGTTTTATATCTAATTATTTTTTTAAATTCCCACAATGGCCTCCAGTCTGTGGCTAAAACCAAGAATATTTTAATGCCCAGCCTTCAAATTTCATTATAAACTTAAACTTTTCAAGTACACAGTAAAAAAACTCAAATTATGTTATTTATGAATTATATTTGGACCTTAAACCACTGCATCCTTATTCATTAAATTCTCAGGGAGAAGAATATATACAGAGGGAGACATCGTACTTAGGCTGGAACCTGCTTCATCATCATTTGCTCATCTTTCCAACTTAATCAGCATTAAATATTGCATGGCTATTCTAAGAGCCTGTTGGTTGCCAACTAACCTGGGCACAGGTGGTCTTGCAGAGACTAAAACACCAACCAAGGACCATGTATGGACTGGACCTAGGCACCCTACACATTTGTACACAATGGACAGCTCAGTCTTCATGTGGGCTCCCTAGTAAGAAGAGTAGGGGTTGTCTCTGACAATTCTCTTGCATGCTTTTCAATCAATTGCCTCTGGCAGTGCTGCCTGCCATGCTACTGTAGTAGAGGATGTGTTCAGTCCTGATATGACTTGATATGCTAGGATAGGGGAGGCGATAGGGGAGCTTAATTGTGGAACTATAACTATTTGGTCTTCAACCCCACCAGAGACTTGAGAAGGAATAAAATTAGTTACTAGGTAAATAGGAAGTACATGTTAGCAGCTTCTAAAAAATAAAAAATTGACAGAGACAGTTTGCTGCCTGAACAGTCACCCATAACTCTCTATAAGGTTGGAGCATCATCTTCAGCCTTCTGGCTCAAATATTTGACAGACATACATATGAAGCAGGAACGGTTTAGGACTTGCTTACCCTGTCTTGGCAGAGTTCAGCAGTCGACTTGTCCTGCATTAAAGCTTGTCCACTTTTGGCAGAATTCTGTCTGACGTGAAAGCTTGGGTGGTTTGCCACATTTGAAGCCATCTCAATATGGAGGTTCTTTGATGCTCGTCATCATCTTCTTTGAGGTAGGCTGGGTGTTGCCAAGAGATGACCTGTCTAATTGTCCAAGAATCTTTAAAATAACAAAGGCATTTTAAATGCCATATTCTGTAGGTCTCTGAGGTGTTTGAAAACTTACCTATTTTTATGTAATTGACCTGTCTACAAAATCATATCTATTTGTTAAACCTAGGATGTATACTCCTGTGATGGATTAGACTACTATCCAACATGACTATGAGTTGATTAACTACCAATTAACTTGCATTACCTAATACCCTAAACAGTTTGTAATAGCAGTTTAAAAGTATTGGAAGTAACCTTGAATTTTTGTCAATATACTAACATTTACCAATGTATTAAAAATAAACTTATTTCTGCATCAATATACAAAATCCTTTACTAGAGTTAAAAATAACCTTATTTGAGAATAACAAATAAAGCCTTGAGTAGATTAAATAACCTACCTTTTGTCTTATTATTCCTAAAAAATATCCCTTTCATTTCAACCCCTTTTCTTCTTATCTAAAAAAAAATAGAGAAAATAAAAAGGAAAAGAGAGAAATCCCTGGGTCTAACCTTGATTTCTCTCTGAATAAGACCGTTAATAAATTATAATGATTTGCCAATGACAATAAATGTTCATAGCCCCAGAAAATAACTAAAAACCTACCCAACCCCACCCCTTAAATGAAATTGGACATCATTCTCATGAATTTTTTCTAGCTGACTTTTTTGGACACACAGAAATCCTGTTAGGGAGCCCAAAGGAAATTGAGAAAAATGGTTAATTAAGCAAGTATTAACATTTGTGGTCCAGTCTTTGAATGTTGAGAAATTTCAGGCTTAATAGAAGTCCTATTTGGAACAGTCTATAATGCTGGACCAATTGAGATTATTAGCTTTCTTCAAAGCTCTCTTGAAAGCAAGCTTAGATGAGAAACAGTGATGATGCAGTTGAGGCAGGAACAAGCAGAATGCTGGAACATGCAAGATGCCGGAACAGATGTGTCAATGTCTCAGCATTGCTGGAAGGATGAATTCTGTCAGGCTTGATCCAGTGTCTCCGGTGTCCAGTCCTTTTGTTCTGCAAACATATTTCTCACAAGCGTTATACAGTCCTAAAATTATAAAAGTATGAGATGTGTAGGATGAAACTAAACTGCAAACCAGTTTTACCTATGCCATTTAAAAGAATGGCATAATAAATTTTGAGGGTGTTGTAGCCAAGGATTTATTGATCATGTATTGTTTTACCTAGAGACACTTTTATGTCTCAGTCAGTTTTAGAGTTGTTCCCATGTGAAGGGATCATCAATTTATGTTATCTGTTTTGTTTGGTCTTCCTGGTTTATCTCTTGTATGTGGCCAAGGTCTGCAAGTGGTCTTCCTCTGTCATATCTGATTTTTATTAGTATTGATGGAACCCATAATTTCTCTTCGCCTGTATAAACATACGCAAAACCTCTTCCCCAGCATAACATATTCCCTGTTCTCCATTTTGGAATTAGGACCTTTATATGCTGCTCTAACAGTCCTTTCTAAATTCCACTGTGTCTTAGCAGGAGTATTACTTATCTCATTTAAACATTTTAAAATTGATAAATCATTATTTAATCTATTTTGGGGAGATATTATATTTCTTTTCTCTAATATGACCATCTTTTTAAAATTACTGTTAGATATTGTCATAATTGTTTGACCTGCTGGATTATAAGTTATATCTGTAACAGGTTTTTTTTTCACTTTTTTATTTTTTTAAATATTAGTTACAGTTTCTTAACTTTATATCCCAGCTGTATCCTGCTACCTCATTCCCTCCCAATCCCACCCTCCCTCATCTACTCTCTGCCCCTTTCCAAGTCCACTGATTGATAGGGGAGGACCTCCTCCCCTTCCATCTGACCCTGGTTTATCAGGTATCTTCAAGACTGGCCGCAAAGTCCTCTGTGGCCTGGCAGGGTTGCTCCTCCCTGGGGGAGAGGGGAGGTCAAAGAGCCTGCTATTGAGTTCATGTCAGAGATATCCCTGTTCCCCTTAATAGGCTACCCATTTGGATACTGAGCTCTGGCTACGTCCGAGCAGAGGTTCTAGGTTATATGCATACATGGTCCTTGGTTGGAGAAACAGTCTCATAAAAGAACCCTATGCCCAGACATATTTGGTCCTTGTGGAGCTCCTGTCCTTTCCAGGTCTTACTAACTCCCCCTTCTTTCATATGATTCCCAGCACCCTGCCAAAGGTTTGGTTATGAGTCTTAATAACTGCTTTGATACACTGCTAGGTAGAGTCTTTCAGAGGCCCTGTGTGGTAGGCTCCTGTCATGTTACTTGTTTTCGCCTACATCCAATGTCCATCCCATTTGTCTTTCTAAGTGGGGATTGATCTTCTTACCCCAGGTCCTCTTTCTTGTTTATCTTCTTTAGGTGTATAGATTTCAGTATGTTTATCCTATCTTATAGGTCTGTATAAGTGAGTATATACCATGTGTTTCTGTCTGCTTTTGGGATAGCTCACTCAGGATGATCGATTCCATGTCCCACCATTTGCCTGCAAATTTCATGGTTTCCTCGTTTTTAATTGCTGAGTAGTATTCCATTGTGTAAAGGTACCACAATTTCTGTATTCATTCCTCAACTGAGTGACATCTGGGTTGTTTCCAGGTTCTGGCTATTATTATTAAAGCTGCTATGAACATAGTTGAACAAATGTCCTTGATGTGTACTTGAGGAACTTTTGGATATATGCCTAGGAGTGGTATAGCTGGATCTTGAGAAAGCACTATTCCTAATTGTCTGAGAAAGCGCCAGATTGATTTCCAAAGTGGTTGTCTGTAACAGGTTTTATGTCATGTCTAAAATATTGTTGAATTCCAATGGTTATACATGCTGAAGCAAAATTGCACCAATTTATAAGGGAATCTCCAAAACATTCACCATCCTTAACAAATATGTAACCTTAGGATCATGCTTTCCAGAATTTAAGGCAAAAGCCCACTGGAATTCTGAATATGAATCTATGGCATGGTGCATGTATTTCAGTTCTCCAAATTCTGTAAAATGGAGCACACAAGCCACTGTATGACTTTGTTCCAAGACAACACTAAACAGGATCTGCATTCCTACTTTAGCATATAGACCTTTATCTAGTAACTGAACCTTAAGAATATACATACAATATTCAGTCTGACCCAGCTGGCCTACAGCTGAAGACTTTCTCTCCAGCATCTCAATGGGCTGCCATTTTCCAATATCTTCAAGCTTCTCTGGACTTTTCTCATCTGGAACCACCTCTCTTGGTGTTATTGTAAATATCAGATTAGATGGCTCTGAATGCTCTCTATTTTGATTCAAAGATTCCCCCAACCTCTGTTCCACGGCCTTTAATTTTTCATTTATTTTCTCAGTCTCTTCTTTCTCCAAGTCTGTCATATCCTGATCTCTCCCAAAGAGAACATACAAAACTGAAATTGTCCGTGAAAAAAATTATTTGTATGCTAAAAGAAACAAACTCAAATGGTGTCCAGAAGCTCTGCGTCATTGTGTCTTCCTCCATTTTCAACATAGAAAATTATCTTTTTAAATCTCAAAACCTCTCCCTAAGGACTTTACTTTCTTAGACCCAGCTTCCCTCCTAGACCTTACCAGGTCAGATGGTAGGCCCAGGGAGAGCCTCGCTACCAGAGAAGCAACTGAGGAAAACTCGGAAGTGAATCGATGCAAAAGCAAGAGGTTTACTCAGACCATTGCGCGATGGGGACTCCTCGAAAGTCAGCAAGGAGCAGCAGCTGAGAGCGAAAGCCTTGGGTTTTTAAAGGAAAAAGCGTGGGGAGGCATGGGATGGTTGACTTTGAAAATGATTGGTTCATTTCAGGCACCCAAGTCTCCAGACATCTAAAGGATATCTGATCCTTTACACACGGGATGTCTTATGAAGCACAGATTCGGTCTTTGGTCTTAGTTGGCCAGGGGGAGGGGAGTGACCATCAGATCCTGTGACTTCTCCAAAAAGCAGAGTAAAGAGCTATCTGGGTGAGAGAGTTGTGACCTTCTGGACCGGTTGCCAGGAAACCCTATCTTGTACTGCCAGTTTTGGACATTCCTTTGCAATAGGGAGGAGACCTTGGGAAGAAGAACTTGGGCACTGCCAGCCTAGTTTAATTTTTTTCTACAGCAGGGTAGGTCTTGTCCCAATTCATCCACTTCTTCTGTCTGCATCCTTCTGGTTTCTGGAAAATGCTGAGAGAACTTAGTTTAACATGGGGTATAAAATTCTTAAAAAGAGACCTGTAAAGTTAACTTGTTCCTCTCCAGACACTTGAGGCTTCTCTGTCTGTCTCTGGCTCCTGCTTCCAGGCAGAGGTATTTTTTTCTGCCTCCTTCACTGGATCCTGACCCCTTCCTCACTCCAGAAAGTTATTGGCTCCACAAATGTTTGCTCCTCAGACTGGCAAGAATCCCTTCTCAACAGGATTTCACTTTCTGATTTGGCTAACTACGTCTGGCTTTGAGAAGCTTTCTTGTTAAAGAGCCACTTATTTTTTCTCTACCTAAAGAAACTGCCTCTCTGGAGTTTGTATGTAACAATTTTTGGTTTTCTGCAGCCTAGTCTAAGAACTACCCTTGATTTGTTTTTAAGAAACAGAGCTAAAAAACCACTTTGGAGTTTTACTTTCTATGTAAGTTCTTGCTATATTATTGTAAATTCTGCCACACATTGGTACACCATTTGTTGCAGAATATTAATATTTATTATTTATTTAGCTTTTAGTTAAAACAGTGGTTATTCCTAAGCCAGCTGTATACTCAAATCACCACACAGAGACTAGGATTCACTTAATTAACTAGAGCATGATTGCTGGGCCATGATTACTCCATCCTAAACTTCCAGGCCCACATAGTTTCCTCCCATTCAGATTTTACACATTATGCTTGCTTTTAGTCATATCTTAGGACTGGTTCATCTCTCCTCATGGTTCCAAGTCCTCTCCTGCCAAACTCTGCTCTCTGCCCTCCCACTCCTTGCCTTCTCTTCACCTCCGACCGAGATGCCTCACCCTATCCTCTCCATTGCTCAGCACTGACTGGTTGTTTAATTAACAAAACAGAGAACAAATGGTGGCATGTCTACACAAACTTGAGACAGGTGATGCTTACAATAAGCATCACAATGCAATGTCCGGATTGAAACCAGATGCTGGGGTAGAAAAATCAGCAAGAACATTATACCAACAAATATATTTAGTCTTTCATAGCTCAAACATCTTTTCAGTGTATATTGATCATATCCATTTATTCTCTCTCCAACACTTTATTTTATTTTATTAATTACACTTTATTCACTTTGTATCCCCCTTGTAGCTCCCTCTCTCCTCCCCTCCCAAATCCTCCCTTCCAGCCCCTTCTCCACACATGCCCCTCCACAAGTCCACTGATAGGGGAGGTCTTCTTTTCCTTCCTTCTGATCCTAGTCTATTAGGTCTCGTCAGAAGTGGCTGCATTGTCTTCTGTGGCCTGGTAAGACTGCTCCCACCTCATGGGGAGGTGATCAAAGAACAGGCCAATCAGTTCATGTTAGAGACAGTCCCTGTTTCCATTACTATGGAACCCACTTGAACACTGAACTGCCATGGGGTACATCTGTGCAGGGGTTCTAGGTTATCTCCATGCATGGTACTTCTCCAACACTTTTTAATGACCTCACCCCATTATCTTCTCAATGTCATGTCCTCTTTTTATTGTTATTAATAACTCTCAGTCTAATTAATGCTGCCCATACATCAGTAGTTTTACCCAGCAATGAACACTGAATACTACAATACTGACCTGTTAGCAAGATGTACTCTATGGCACAATAGTGGTGTGACCTTATAAGAGTAGCCAGCTGCTTACTGATAGACTATGAAGCCTGCACTGGGGGAGGGAATTCATTCCTGGCAGGCCTGGTCAAAGCCCATGGCTGGGGAAATCATAAGCTCTAGAAGGAAACCTACTGTTATTTCACAAAATGGGCATGCTGCTAAACTGTATTCTAAATATTAGTAGATATAAATAGATTTGTTCAATTTTTTTTTTACTTTGGTTAGAGAAGTTTCTTTTTAATGTAGGTAGTGATTAATGCAGAGACTCACACTTGGCCAAAGTGATAAGTATAAATAACTGTGCTCAGCTGCCGATGAGCGATTGAAAGAATCAGACTAAATTTGTAACCTATGTTTCTCTTAGTTGCCTTATAGCTTATATTTTCAAGTTTTAGGCCCATGTTAATTAAAGCCTCTTAGTGCTTCTCCAGAGAGCAGAGGAATGTAAAAATTCCTGACATTGCCATCTTTGGGGCAGAGATAAGAAAGAAAACAAGCAAAGGTCTCTACTAGGTAAGAAATCACCGGGCTGGCACCTGTGAGAGAAACTTTGAGAATTGGGTCAAATGGCTCCATCTTTCTCCTGAATGGCTCCTGACCTTTGGCCAAAAGCTTATGGCCCCCACTCCTCAGAACAGACACAGCATGAGACAATCACTCTCCCACCTTTAACTGCACCTATACCTCAGATGGCAGGAAATTCCAAACTGACTTAAAGATCAGATATCCCCCAGATATTTATGACAGGACTGACCAGACCTAAGGGTGCCCAGAACCAACTAATTATCTTAAAAGAACAACTACCTCATCCAATCCTGAACTGCCAAGACTGTGCCCTCCGAGAATTCCCGTGCCTTCCCCCTTAGAAACCCAGGGTCTTTGTCTCCTGGTGGCACTCTTTGTTTACCAACAGGAGTGTCCCCATCGTGGAATTAAAAACCTCTTGCATTTGCAGCGGTCCGTCTCCCAAGTCTCTTTCAAGGGCCTCTTTCGGTAGTTGAGCCCCTGCTGAGCCTATAGGCTCTTGCTGGGCCTAACACCAACTGTATAAATATCCCTCCATTCAAAGCTCAGGGAATATAATAGAAGAGAGGAATTGAAAAAAATATAAGAGCTAGCTGAGCGTGGTGGCACACACCTTTAATGCCAGCACTTGAGAGGCAAGGCAGGTACATCTCTGTGAGTTTGAGGCCATCCTACAAAGTGAGTCTAGGACAGATAGAGTTATACAGAGAAAGTCTGCCTCAAAAACAAACAACAACAAAAAGTAAGAGCTGGTGGGTGGGGAGGAGAACTGTGAAATGTTCACTTCTGCATCAACTCATAGTAGCTATGGTTACCTGCTTAAGATCAGCCAGTTGTAACTGCAGCACTGATGGAGAACTGGGACTCCTTAAGGCCCCACCCCTATTTGAAGAGCCATTGGCTGGCTCAAAAAGGAGAATCACTCTGGTAGGCTGCCCATGCCCTATAGTCATCTCCCTGTCTCATACCTCCCTCAAGATTGTCATTCCCAAAAATGCCATAGCCATATCCTCAATCTTCCTTTTTTATGTCTATGGATGTTTTGTCTGCACATATGCATGTGAACCACATGCATGAAGTTCCCATAAAATCCAAGAAAAGAGCCAGATATCCTGGAACTAAAGCCCCAGAAGGTTATACGCCACCATGTGAGTGCTAAGAATCAAGATCCAGCCTCTGCAAAAGTAGTAGTCAGTGGTCTGAACTGTGGAGGCATCTTTCCAGACTCATATTTCATGAGTCTTAAGGAGACTCCTTTAGAATTTCCTGAGACTTAACAAGCTTTCCTCTGGGTTGAAATGTTTCAATTCAGAGAAAACTGCTACACACACACACACACTAAAAGAAAATCAAATAGTCGCTGGATAGTGACACAATATAAACAGCAACAACAGACGGGAGGCAAGAGAATAGAAGATATATTCTACTTTTACTTTATTTCAGTCACATAAATTGAAGCTATTTGACCAGAGATCAAATGACATAGTCTGTAGTTCTACCTAATGGACATCAAGGCAAGAGAAGCTTGGAGAAAGGCATGGCACCAATTCTTTATCTTGAGGGTAAAGTGGCTGAAGTCTCTAGATCCATGCTGGTATGTGAGGGATGGAATCTACAAACCACCTACAGTAGAGACTTACCTGGAGTGGCCTAGGGCAGATCAGTACAGGAGCTTCTGGAAATAGCATTGCAATTTCTAACCACCTAGCTAAGCTAGGGATTTGGGGGATCCCCCTACCTCTTGATATTTTTCAGGAGATTAAGTACCCCTAGGGATCAGCTTCCTTTAAACCTTGATAATCCAGATTTGTTGTTTAGCTCAGTTCCCCCAGGTTATCTCACCCTAGGGGGACATGGTTGTTTACAGGGAAGCAATGGACTGAGCTTCTGGGAAAGTAGAAAAACTCAGCCTTGAATGCCTTCTTCCTGGGACATTTCCAAGCTGTTAGCAAGATTCCCATTATAGCCCTGTGACTGGTGGGACATTCTCTTGCCAACAGAAGGAAATTGAGTTGTTGGTAAGGTAGCCACGGAAGAGGGAGGCTGTGTGTGGAACTTTTTGAAAGATTTTCTCTTATTCTTCTTTCTCTTTCTGAAGAGACTGTGGAAAAAATTCCCCATGCCAACTTTTCTTAAGGGAGGCATGGAAGGAGAATCTGGTGGGAAAAACAGAATTAGAGAAAGATGCCATAGCCTTTGGGATGTTTGAGTAGCACTGAATCCTAGTATAATTCATATTTATGTATGTGAGTCTTCTTTCTAAATTCGATTCTATGCACGTCTCTGTTCCCAAGAAACAAAGCAACTATTTGTAGTTGCACACCAGTCCACACAGTGGCAAGTCCACTCCCATCCTCTATCCTTCAAGGGCTCGTGGGCATCCAGTCCTCTACAAGTGTTTGACCATGTTCCAAAGGCAGCATGTGTCTGGAGTTCCCATTACCTCTTTAACGAGACATCATCTTCACAAACTCTGAGAAAGAAAAAAAAAAAACTCCCGTGAGGCTCTTCTTTGTAAAAGCAACTGGAGTTACTTCGGGGAGCTTTTCCTGTGTTTCAAGTAGTGACATTAATCTTTAGAAAATGACTAGAACTCTCTATGACAAAATGTTCATAAAACATACTCAGTGCTTATAAATAGAAATTATTGGAACTTTATTCCATATGTTCTTTTCCTTGTGTGTATGTGTTATATGAATGTATGTACAGATACATGTGTACATGTGCATGCACATGTGAAAATGCCCAGTGCCATTCTCCAATCTTCCTCGTCTTATTCCCGTGAGAATGGGCCTCTCACTGAACCTGCCACTCATCAGTTGTTGTTTTTGTTGATGTTGTTATTGTTGTGAGAGAGCAAAGAAGCAAAAATTAGTGGGTATTGGTTTATAAGCCTGAACAAAGGCCAGCCATGTAGAGACATGTCCAGACACCTGCAGAAAGGAACTAGCTTTGCTGCATTCTTTCCCCATCCACTAGAGATACAGTTGCTAGGAAACCAGCCCAGATGGCCAGGCCAGAACCATGTTTGGTCTTGGCACCTAAAGTAAACCAATCATTTCAAAAGTCAATTTCCCTTACCCAATCATGTAACACCAAAGCATGTAAGTACCTGCTTGCGGTTTTGCCCTTTAAAAACCTTATTCCCCTAGACCACAGGGAGGAGGGGCATTCCTGTCCTGCTTCCACAGGAAATTTGTGTCCTGTGTTCAAACATGTATGTAATAAAGCCTCATGTATTTGCAGCAAGTCGATTCCTAGTGGTCTTTGGGGGTCTCACAAACTGGGCATAACAGTTGCTATTGTTGTTTTAATTATATTGATGTTTTGTATGCATGTATGCCTGTGCTCCATATTCATGCAGTGCCCAGTGAGAACAAAAGAGGGAATTGGATATCCTCGAACTGGAGTTGTGAACTGCTACAGATGATAAGTCCTCTGGAAGAGCAGCCAACACTAAACTACTGAGCAATCTCTCCAGATTCTTTCACCAGTTTTTTTTGTTTTGTTTTGTTTTTGTTGTTAAGCTGATGGCCAAAGAACTGCAGTGAACCTTTAGTCTCTATCCCTATCCACCACCAGTTATAAGCACAAGGCCATGCCTAGATTTTTAACATGGGTGCTAGACATACAAACTTAGGTCCTCATGCTTGGGCCACTGAGTATGGGTATGCTCTTACCCACTGAGCTATATCTCTAGCCTTTGTTCTATTGCTCAATGCTTCTGGAAGTGCTATTTTACAGAAAAGAAATGGAAGCTAGTAAGGGAAACTGGCCTTTTTAAGATCAAGTGGACAGTGAATAGAATGCCCTGAAGGAATAGATTGTCCATGACTTTGTTTAGAACTTGCTGGGCCCATCATATCTTGAGGTCATCCTATCCTTCCATTACTTATATTTGGCCTAAAGCTCTATCTGATAGATTTTCCCCACTTTCATTGATTCACATGTACCAACACATTTACTAAGTTTCTATTTGGTGACTTGTTAGGGCAGACATAGTTTTTAAAAGATGCTCCTTTCAATGGCTGGATAGCTGGATCAGTGTTTGCTGCAAAAGCAATAGGAAGGAGTTCAGCTTGAATCCCTGGTACTGACATGAAAATCCCAGTGTACACCTGTAACTATAGTGCTTTAGGAGGTGGAAAAACGAATTTCTGGGGCTTGCAAGCTACCAACCTAGCTTCAGGCTCAGAGAGAGCCTCTCTCTCAGTAGAATAAAGTGGAGAGTGATAGAGAAGATACCCAAAGCCCTCCTCTGAGCTCTGTGAATGTGCGTACACACACATATTATACATTGACCTCACACACAACTATAGAGAGTGAAAGGTAGGAGAGAGATGCTCAGTTGTCCTGCAACATGGAAACTAACACAAGAAACATTCCATGGAAAAGAACAAAAACTCCTGTAAGGCTCACAGTCAGGCTTAATATGCTCAGGCAAGGGAGAAGGGAGATTCTTGACAAAAGGTGATTGGCTTGTGTCCTTAGGGGATGTATAAGTCCTATATAACAAGTGAACAGGACATGAGTAACAAAAAAAGAGAAATTGAAGGATGCAGAATAGAAAACACATCCCCCCCCACACACACACACAATTCACATCATGGCTGCAGAAGACAGGACTGGGTGGGCTGAAGAGGCATAGACTTGAAGAACAGACTATAGATTGTGGCCCCACCTGAAGGCAATATCTAGATGGTGACTATTTTAAATTGGAGACTATCACAATTTAAACTTGATTTAGCCAACTTATGCCTCCCTCAGATATGATCCTGCAGTACACTAGTTCATAATCATTGTCAACTTGACACAACATAGGGTCATCTGGGAATAGGAAATCTCAACTAAAGAATTGTCACCATCAAATTGGCCTGTGGACATATCTGTGGGGCATTGTTTGGTTGCTAATTGGTACAGGCACCCCCAGTCCACTATGGGCAACACCATCCCCTGGGCAGGTAGTTCTGGGCTGCATGAGAAAGGTAGCTGAGCAAAGGCCAGTGAGTAAGATGTTTTATCACAGCAACAGAAGCAAAACTAGAACACACCTTCAAATGAAAACTTTGAGAATAAGGAGTGAGTTAGAGAACCACATAAGGAAGGGACAGGATTCCTGCCCAGTATATTACCTTCAAAGTCAACTGTACCATCTCCATTGATGTCAGCTTCCTGCACTACCTCAGCAATCTCTCGGGGTGTGAGCTTCTCCCCTAGCAGCCTCTGCATGGCCTGCTGCAGCTCTGCCAGTGTAATCTCCCCATCTCCGTTGGCATCAAACTAAATAGAAGCAATGAGACTAAATCAGCTTCACTGGCAATGACGGCCTCAGAAAAGGTCAGGGTTCTAGTCACTCACGTAGAGAACCAGTCTAAGCACTTAAGATACATCATCTACTGGAATGTTGGCTCATCAATAATGGGTCTTCTTCTCAGCCTGTGGGAGTTTACTCCTGACACTATTAATGATACTCTGCTGTGCTTGCAGACAGAAGCCTATAACTGTCTTCTGAGAGGCTTCATCCAGCACCTGATAGAAACACATACAGAGATCTACAGACAAACAATGGGCAGAACTCAGGGAATTCTCTGGAAGAGTGGGAGGAAGATAGAGAGAACCAGGGGTCAAGGGTTCCACAAGAAGACCTACAGAGTAAACTAACCTGGGCCAATGGTGCTCACAACAACCAAAGAGCATGCATGGGCTGGCCCTAGGCCCACTACACACATGTAGAAGATGTGCAGCTTGGTCATCATGTGGGTCCCCTAACAATGGGAGTAGGCGCTGTCTCCAACTCTGTGGCCTGCCATATCCCTAGTGGGACTGCTTTGTCTAGCCTCAGTGGGAGAGGATGCACTTAGTCCTGCTGTGACTTGAGGTGCCAGGGTGGGCTGGTACCCCTTGGGAGCCTCCCCTTCTCTGAGAAGAATAGAGGAGAGAATGGGAGGAGGGATAGAAAGGTGGAACTGGAAAGAGAGGAAGGAGGAGGCTGCAATCAGGCTCTAAAGTGAATAAACAAACAAACAAATGGAAAAACAGTGGGACTTCTTTCAAATTTGCATTCCATTATTTTTAACATCTTTATTGGGGTGTAATTGATACATAAAGTGTTACACATGTATAATGCATACAACTGGATTAGTTTGGACATATGCATAGCCTCAAGGAATCATCATCCTAACTAGTATGACAGATATATCTATCATAGCCAGGAGATTCCTTGTTCTTCTTAGATTTTGTTTGTTTTCTATGTCTTTAAACAAATTATTACATTTACTTGCTTGTTTGTTTATGTTGGGTATACACGTATGGGTACATGCATTCCACAAATTTGCAGTACTCACTATGTGAGTCCTGGTCGTCAGGTTTGTCAGTAAGTGGGTAACACTAACTATCTTGATGGCACTATGCTTTTTATTATTATCATGTATCACTATATTTTATAAATTATTATGAGTATAGTATTTTAAATATTTAATATATTTTAATTTTTTCTGATTTTATTCAGCCATATAGAAAAATTCACTTGTGACATTTGTAAGATGATAGATGGTACTGAAAATCATTGTGTTAAACAAAATAAGCCAGGTTCAGAAAGACAAAAACCAGATGATGTTCTCTCTTATACATGGAACCTAGATTTAAATTTAAGTATTTATTTTTGCATGTGTAGGTCTAGAAAGCAGACAATAAAGTGGAAGAAGAGATTTTAAGGGAGGAGGAAAGAGGGAGAAGAGAGTAACAGAATACATATAAAATGAAAACTCAGGAAGGACCCAAAGCTTTGTACTCATTAAAGCAGTGTTCTAGTACCAAACCACACCCTAACCCCTTTGTTGGGGGATTCTAGGCAGGAGTGTTAGCACTGAGCCTTGCCCCCAGCCCTTCCCTGAGGGATTCTAGGCGAGTGCTCTGCCACTGAGTCACGCTCCAGTTTCTTGTTATGTCCAGCACTTGGTCTTGTCTCCCTTCCGCAAACATCTTCCTGTCATATAAGCCTCTATGCTTGCAGCATCCTGTCCTAGAATGTGCTTCACTCGAACAGCTCTGCCATTCTGAAAATATCAAACTCTTACATTTTCCTTTCTATCGCTGTAACCAAGATTAGAGGCCCTAACATTTATTCAATATTCAATTCAGTATTTAATATCATGTGTAATCTATTAGCCTCAGTTTCTCCTAATATTGTATGTGAGGGTCAAATCAGATGAACATATATTGCCAAATGTTTGGAACTTATGTGATTCTTCTTCTCAGTGTATCTAACTGCAACTAGTTGATTTTGGTGGATACTATACATGATGTAGATTAATAAAACTAAACCCTTGAGATGTCCCTTGTTATTAACTTACCTCCTTGAAAGCATCTCGCATCTCCTGGACACCAATCATCCCTGCTGTCTCTGCAAGCAATTTGGGGGTCATCAATTCCACAAAGTCTTCAAAGTCTACACGGCCACCAACTAAGGAAGAAGCATGGTTTGCGATCATGGTTGGCTCTGAGTTTCCATCCCTGCACTTTCCTATCCTCCTGCATACTAAGGGTTTTCTTTGAGTTTCTCCCTCTACTCAGCCAAGTTCTCATGTTGCTCTAATATGAACTTATTAAACAAAGGCTATATATATAACTGGGTGACCTTAAGAAAATCTCTTTAATTTTTATTCATTTTAAACTCTGTGTGTGTGCATTTGCATGTGCAGGTAAATGTAGCTCCCACAGAGACCAGAAAAGGGCATCAGATGGAGATGGCTTTGAGCTACTCAACACGGGTGCTGGGATCCAAACCCAAATCCTTTTGCAAAAGCAGGTGACACTCTTAACCACTGAGTTATCAGTCCAGACTCATTCAGCAAATCCCTTATTGGTTTAAGGCTTATGCATTCCCCATCAATAGATCAATAGAAGATACATGTATTTAAAAATGGACCCATTTCTTTCCGATGATAACAGTCATCCTTTGTATCAGGATACCCGTGACGTGTCCATGCTCAGGCCCCTGTCGTAAGTGGCATACTGTGTGTACACTCCACACATACTCTAGTCACCTCTAGATTATCCATTATCTGAGATGCTCTGTGCATAACAGCTGTGCTGTATTGTTTAGGAAACAGAGAGGGGCCGAAAGAACTTATATGTTTAATGTAGAAGCAGTTTCTTTTCTAAATAAATTCTTTTGGCACTTGCGTGAACCTGAAGATATGGAACCAGCACCAGGGGCCTAACTGATATTATGATATGAAATTCAATCTTATTAACTCAGATCCATGCCTAGGTGCCAACCTAATTCTGGCTTCAATTACAAAATCAAATTATATTTTCATTTAATGATGTACCCCTGAGTAATGCTACTCAGTGACATTGTATCAAAGTTCAGATTTATGTTCAACATCCATCAAGCTCCACTACAGAGAACTCTGCTGATAAGAACTTACATTCAGTAAGGGTTTACAGGGAATATGACCTTTCCCACAGTGGCACCCCTTCATTTCTACCCCTTCTTTTCTACATTATGAATAAGTAAGCCATGATCATATCTTTGAAAGATAGGGAAACTAAAAACCAGGAATATTCTAGAAATATTCCACTGTCCAAAATGACCACAATGAGTAAATAATAAAAGCAGGACTCATGGGCCAGGGAGATGGCCTGTTGTACAGCTTGATGAAGTTGAGTTGAATCCCCAGGACCCACACGGTGAAAGGAGAAAGCTAACTCCTGAAGACTGTGCTCTGACCTCACATACATGTTATTACATTCACATGTACCCCCTCCTCCCTCATACCCAAAATAAATAAATGCAATTTCATTTTTAAAGTGGGAAGCTGAAGAGCTCAGCTATTAAGATCACTGTCTGATCCTCCAGGAGACCTAGATTTGGTTCTCATGACGGTGTGTAATCCCAGTTACAGGGGATCTGACACCCTCTTCTGACCTCTGCAGGTGCCAGGAATATGCTTGATGCACAAGCACACATGCAGGCAAAATATTCATACACATGATTTTTTTAAATCCTTAACATTTTTAATAATAAAAGGTGGAATAGGTATCTATATCCATTTCTTTCCAACCACTTCAAATGCTGCCTTTCTAAGCACAGTCTGGGCTGCCTTCTGGAAGATTGCTTTTTTCCTGTCAACCACCTCCTATCTAAAGTGCTACTCTTGATTTGAGTGTGTCTCACTCCCACCCTGACCCTAATTCTAGGCAGGTCTCCCACTCCCTGTCCTCACGGTTCATTCGGATTTGCTGGCCCAACTCAGTCAGCTCCATCTCTGTTGGCATGTAACCCATCGTTCTCATGAGATTGCCCAAATCCTTGTAGGAGATGAACCCATCTCGGTCCTTGTCAAATTCAAGAAATGCTTCCCGGAGCTCTAAAAGTTAAGAGAAAAGAGCTTTAGAGCAACTTGAAACAGTCACTGGGTAAGACTAGTATCCCTTGAAACTATCAATGAGACACAACTAGAGATTCTACAAAGAATACATTTAATGAACTAAATGATTCCTTTTTAAATTTTTATTTATTTATTTACTTTACAACCCTATGACAGACCCCTCCCTCCTCACCTCTCATCCCCACCTTTTCTCCCTCTTTCTCCATTCCCCCTTTCTCTTCTCCTCAGAAAAAGGGAGCCCCTCCAAAGCCACCCTGGCACATCAAGTCACATCAGGACTAAGTGCAAAATGATTCATTTTTAAAAAGCAGGGATGTATAAAATGTGCTGTTAAAAAAGATGCTCCTGAGACCACGGAAGTCCTCAGACTCTTAAGCAGTTTTAAGGGATCTCAAAACCAACCAAAAAAAAAAAGCAACATTTTTTAAAATTTATACATAGTTTTATTCCAAGCCTACTATTAGAATTGTGTGTGTAAATAGACTGTCATACATTCCACTAAACAGTTTAAACTGGTGATATTATTGCAGCTACTAACTGTGTTTGTTAGAGCCAAAAGTCCAATAATAACAGGAGTTAGCAACATTTTTTAATCACTCTAAAACTTGCATCATTTCTGAGTTTCTAGGACTCGTGCAAATGAGACAGACACCTGTCAACACTTGGGGAACAGAGCCTAAAATGAGCCAGAACGAGCTGTGCAAATTACATTTGAGTAGGGAGAGAAGGGGAAGGAATCTTCACATAAAGGAATTTATACAGAAATGCAGGAGGGTTAGGCAGCAATAGGTGGCTACATGGAAAGGCATCTGAGCAAGGAATTACCATCAATCTCATCCTGTCCCAGTGGTCTCTCCTGGAAGGAACACAAGAAGAGGAGATAGAAAAGGTCGGAAATCCTATTCCCATTTCCCCAAATGAGCCCATTTGTTCCATCAAGCCTTCTGGTCCTTCACACTCTTCCTCTAACTTTAGTCTTTCCCCTCCATCCCCAACTCCCATCCCCAGCTCTTCTCTGCCCACCCTTTTCTCCCATCCCATCTCATTTTCTGTCTCCTACCTTTGAATTTTAATCTCCACCTCTTTGTCCTAAACATCATGGAGTGAAAGCCTCTTCTCCAGAGGAAGAAAGCAAAATATGTCTCTTCTGCTGTGTTCAGACAAATGTCTGTGGCAAGCCCTTTCATTATACTTAAGTCTTAGAATCACATCAGTGTGGTTGGCTCAAATAGTCTCATCTTTCCCATGAGAAGCTGGATAACAGAGAGATTAATGAGACTACCAAAGGTCACACAGCTCAGAAATAGAATATCCTCCTTATCAATTAGTCTTATTTTCCTTTTATTTATTTGTTTATTTAATCATTTTGAAATGCAAGCACTTGCCAAGTACTTGTGAGGTATCAGAAAACAATTTGAGGCAATTGTTTCTTTCCTTCAACCATGCTGGTGTTGGAGAGCATCAGACTTAGAACAGGTGACTTTACCTACTAAGCTATCTCACTGGCCCTTATTTATTTATTCTATTATTTATTGATTGATACAGATCCTCATGTAGCTCAGCCTAATAGCCAAGAATGACTTCTGATGCTCCTGCCTCCATCTCCCAGGTATTGGGATTAAACATATGTTCTACCATACTCAATTGGTATGTTGCTGGGAATTGAAGCCAAGACCTCATATGGGCTGGATAAACTCTTCTAGCTAAGATACATACACAGTCACTTCATCCTTATAAAAATGAATTTTTAACAAAAAAAATGGGTTTATATTGTGACATTGTCACACATCTATATCATTGTCCTTTGCTGTGTTTAGCACCATCACCACATCTAGCATATGTTCTTCTCTTCCCAGGCCCCATTTCTTCTGCTTTTATGACATGCATGCTCCTCCTAAGTCACGCAGAGGTCAGACACAGGACTGGGAGTAGGATGTAGGACTCCTGATCGCCATGCCAAATTCTTTCTGCTCCATCCCCCTGACTCCAGCCCCTTCATCCTCACCCCCAGGATGAGCATCCCCTCATGTGAGACCAGTGTTCAAGGAGGTTCATGAAGAATATTCAGTGTCAGTCTCATATCTAAGAGTTGCTGGCCATTGTTCCTTACTCATGGGTACATCTAAGGGTAAGCTTGGTTAGTAGGCATAGTGCCTGGGAATTTATTCCTTATCAACCTTATTCATGGAGACCTCCTCACTCCAGAGTCTCTGTTTTCTTCCCATTCAATCTCTTGTCTTTCCTCATCTCTTTTTCGTCTCCCTCCCCCTATCTTCCCTTCATTTTTTTATTCTGTGCTCTACCTTGCCTCTCCCTGATCTGTGTTCCCTCCTCTTCTCTTCCCTTCTATCGTCTATCCTTCTTCTACTCCCCTCTTCTTTCTTTTATTCCCCTTTCTGGTGATTTTAAAGAACATGCTCCTAAGAAACAAACACGACTGAATAAGTAAATAAATAAGTGAACAAATAAATAAATAAAATAGTGCCACTCACTGTATAGACTTACAACAAAATATTCATGGCTTAATGGCCTCAGTTTACTCCCTCATAAAATAGGAATGAAATTATACTCAACCTCATGTGCTGTGCTGAGGACTGAATGCCATCAAGCATGTAAACCCTTTGCACAGGGCTAGGTATACAGCAAGACTTAATGAGCAGTCGCTATTGTTAATACCATCATCAGCACCATCATAATCATCAAAAGCAGCAGACCACCACCATCACTATCTTGCTATCACTATCACCCACTGTCATCACCACCATCACCAGCAACATTGTCAAAAGCAGCAGCATCGAAATCACCATTTCCATCATCACTATCATCAGTGTATGATTTCCCATATAAAACAATGTTACTAACAATAGTTCCACCCCACCTCCCTTTTTCATTTGTCTAACTGCACCATCCCCCTTTGCTCCTGACTTCTGATCAGTGACTCTTGTGACATACAGTGCTACCTCAGCTCAGTTCAGGCTCTCTACACCTGCTCCCCTTGTTGCTCAGCACTTACATACTGCTTCCTTTTCCCCCACACTCTAGGTCCTCTTGCTCTTCCTGCCACCCTTCTACATCATCCCCACCTCACCCGTTGTTTCTCAGCAATGCCTTTTCTCAAGAAGATGCAGGCGGGGCCCATAGGAAACTGCATGGGGGAAGGTAGAGATCACCAAACTCTGATGTCAAGATGGCCCCTCCTTCCTGCTCCCCTGCAGCAAGCAGCCCAGCTTCCTGATTGTTTCAATCCTTTGTCAACTCTTCCTGCCTCTCTTGGCCTCTCCCTCAGTCCCCCGTGACAGATCTGTGATAGCTCATGGAAAATTTCTACTAAGACGGTAGAGGGATCAGAGCTCTACCTACCTCACCATCTGGCTAGAGTGAGATGGGCGGGGAGAGCCAGTGTGTGAGTTTGAAACTGTTTTATCCCCAGAATGGAATTGAATAGTACATTTTGAAATGAGGATTAGAGTGAAGCCTCCACTCATTTGCTGTTCCAACAAGCATTTTGAACCCTCATCTAAGTCTGACTTTAGGGAGTGAAAGATAGAAAGGATGGATGTAGTCTTTTGTAACCCATGTGCCTAAAGAAGTATTCAAGAACCCTTGATAAACTACCAAGGGTCACAAGCCCTAGGAGGAACCTACACACTGTTGTTTTGGTAAATAGCTATGTTGCCAAACTGCCTTCTAAATATTTATGTTTACACCTATAGATTAATGCTGCTCTTGACCTTGACTATAAAAGCCTTTCTCTGCAGTAGGCAGCTGTTAATGCAGGGACGATAAATGATCAAAGTGCTGAGAATAAGTGTCTTTTGAGTTCCCAGTCCTAAATGGGACATTGCTCTCAACAACCTCCTCAAGACTTAGGAAACATTAAGAAGTAGTGGTTGAAAGAATATAAACACCAAAGGATGGAGAAAATGCTGTGAAATATTTTCTGGACATAACATGGCCATTGAACTCATACACTCATAGTACCTATGGTTCTGTGCACAAGATCAAATCAACAATATCAGTTAGCAGTGGAGAGAGAATATGAAGGTAGAAGGGAAAGCATTGAGAGGTGTCTAGCAGAAGTAGGAAGGGGAACTGGATGAGGATATGCTCAATATACATGTATGAATGTATACATGTATGTATTTTTTGTATACATGTATTGTATGCCTGTATGAAATTGCCAAAGAATAAATAAAAAATAAAAAGAATCTACTTGATATCAGGTGTTGTGTGATCTTTTAAAAAGACATAAATAGATGTTGGCTGCTACAAACAATTCCACCCAAGTCTGACTTGGTGAACCAATGCATTTATTGCCTACATCCATATGCAGCTGCATCACCAAAAAGCTCACCCCAGGACAGGTAATAACTCATGAATGCTACATACTGGAAAATCCCTACACAATTTGTAGACAGCCCCCTTGAAGAGTACCCTCACCTCTAGAAATTGCTTAAGACTTAATATAACCTTGGAGAACCTTGTGAATCATGTAATTGTCTGAACTTCATTGGTCATGTAAATGTCATAAGCTTCCTGAGCCTCATGGTTTTGATAGCTTCCTGGGTTGTATAGGCTTTCCTTTCAGAAGAAAACTGCTACACAACACTAGGATCTAAGAAGTTAGGGTACATAGGATAGAGAGCACAGCACTCATTTACCCTCTGCTCCTTTCTCTCTCCTTCTGTTCCTTCTGGGTACTTCTAGGGGAAGAGCAAAGTTGGGGACATAAGGAGGGTGAGAGTCAGAGCTCAGATGTGGTGAGAACATTCATACATGTTGGTTTGGGTTATATGATACAGAAAACCAGAGCTACCAGAGTAAATGAAGTGAGGGGATTCCCCACATAAATACAGCACGGCTCAGAAGATATTATGGTTTGGTCATGATTTCAATGTGCCCCAAGATTCATGTGTCAGGAGCTTGGTCCTCAATGGTAAGTCCTTATGGGTGGTATCCTAGTAATGGTTTAATGTATTTTTCATGGAACCTTCACTTAGTTCTCTCAAAAAACAAACTTTTTCTCCCTCTGAATGAGAATTGAGCATCTTACCCAGGGTCCTCCTTCTTGCTTAGCTTCTTTAGGTGTACAGATTTAAGTATGACTATCCTATATTATATTTCTAATATCCACTTATAAGTGAGTATATATCATGTGTGTGTTTCTGCTTCTGGGTCACTCACTCAGGATGATCTTTTCTGGTTCCATCCATTTGTCTGAAAATTTCATGATTTCGTTGTTTTTAATTGCTGAGTAGTATTCCATTGTGCAAATGTACCATAATTTCTGTATCCATTCCTCAGTTGAGGAACATCTGGGTTGTTTCCAGGTTCTGGCTATTATCAATAAAGCTGCTACAAACACTGTTGAACAAATGTCCTTGTTGTGCACTTGAGCATTTTTGGATATATGCCTAGGAGTGGTATAGCTGGATCTTGAGATAGCACTATTCCTGATTTTCTGAGAAAGCACCAGATTGATTTCCTAAGTGGTTGTACAAGTTTACATTCCCACCAACCATGGAGGAGGGTTCCCTTTTCTCCACATCCTCTCCAGCATGTGTGGTCATTTGAGTTTTTGATCTTAGCCATTCTGATGGGTGTAAGATGAAATCTCAGGGTCATTTTGATTTGCATCTCCCTGATGACTAAGGACGTTGAACATTTCTTTGTTTCTCTGCCATTCGCTGTTCCTCTATTGAGAATTCTCTGTTTAGTTCTGTACCACATTTTTTAATCGGACTACTTAGTTTGTTGCTGTTTAGACCCTGGAAGAGGGAGAAAACAGGAAATGGGAGCCTACCACAGGGGGCCTCTGAAAGACTCTTCCCAGCAGGGTATTAAAGCAGATTCTGAGACTTATAGCCAAACTCTGGGCAGAGTACAGGGAATCTTATGTAAACAGGGGGAAGATAGAAAGACCTGGAAGGTTCTAGAGCTCCACAAGGAGAGCAACAGAACCAAAATATCTGGGCTAGGGGTCTTTTCTGAGATTGATACTCCAACCAAGGATCATTCATGGAGATAACCTAGAACCCCGGCACAGATGTAGCCCATGGCAGCTCAGTCTCCAAGTGGGTTGTCTAGTAAGGGGAACAGGAACTGTCTCTGACATGAACTCAGTGGTTGGCTCCTCCCCCTGAGGGGATGGAGGGCAGCCTTACCAGGCCACACAGGAAAACTATGCAGACAGTCCTATGAGACCTGATAAGCTAGGGTCAGAGGGAAGTAAAGGAGGACTAGGGGAGGTGCGTGGGAGAAGAAGGAGGGGGGCCAGGATTGGGAGTGGGTGAGGTAGGGGATACAGCTGGGATAAATAAATTTAAATAAATAAATTTGTGAATAAATTTTAATAAATTTAAAAATTAAAAAATCAAGAAAGACAAAAAAAAAAAAAAGCAAACTTTTACTTAAAAAAAAATGAGCCTGACCACTCCCCAGGCTCTGGTTTCCTATCTCACTGTTCTCTAAGTATCTCTCTGTGTTTCTCTCTATGTCTCTCTGTGTGTCTGTCTTCCTCTACCTCTCTCTCTCATATGTTCTCCCTCCATTATCTGGTCTACCAGATGATACAACCATGGAGCCTCTCACTAATACCTAAACAATACCAATACCATGCCATTGAACATGTAAAACTTTGAGCTATATAAGCATATTTTCTCTAATCAGTTCCTAGCCTCAGACACATTGTAACAGTAATAAAAAACAGGCACATACACGAGCCCTTGAAATGAGAGGGTGCAGATGATGTGGAGGCAACATCCAAGGTATGGCTTGTACGTAAACACCTAGGAGTGATTCTACCTATGGACTATTAGCATATTATATATGTAATTATATAATACAATATAATTATATGGTATATGGTATATAATTGTGTATTACATATTTACACATGCACACACACACACATATATAAAATAGCCCACCACTGTCTGAAGGTACATGGTTGAGTGTTACTACTAGACTAGAATGAAAAGGGTATCTCCACAGGGGCAAAAAGGCAATGGAAAAGACAGAATGGTTTTACTGGAAATTAAGAGAAGTAGGTGCACCCCTCCCCTCAGTTCCTTTCCCCTTCCCCACTCTCCCCCTCCACCCCCTATCCCCCCCCACACACTCCCTACTCCTGCCTTCAAAGGCCACCTGCGAGCAGCAGGCAGGGCCCCTCGCTCCCCCCGTCAGGCCCACAG
>CM053749.1:53940227-53965525 GCA_028658305.1 Pachyuromys duprasi | reverse complement strand
CAAAGGCCACCTGCGAGCAGCAGGCAGGGCCCCTCGCTCCCCCCCTCAGGCCCACAGGCACCAGGCGCTCTTCTGTCGTGGAGCCGCGCCCTCTGGCGGGGGACCCGCACCCGCAACCCTGGGGGTCAGGAAAGGGCGGGGAGGGGCAGGGGGGAGCGTGCGGCTGGCTCCTCTCCTCCCCCGAGAGGCTCAGGGGCCCCTATCTCTGGCTGCTGGGCCTAGGCCAGTGTGCAGACACTGCAGCTACCGCCACAGCCACCTCGCCGCCACAGCCACCTCGCCGCCACAGCCACCTCGCTGCCCCAGCCTAGTGGAGAGGAAAGGGAGCAGAAGCAGGCCTCAGGCCCAGGCACTGCGGCCCAGGATAATTTTGATTCATTGCATCCTTGAAGAGCATCAATAGAAGGGGGGCGGGGGGGGGGAGATGGGTGTGAAAACGTTTACTCACAGTTCCTCTTCCCACAGCCAGGAAATGCTGGGAAAACTAAGTATGCTACGAAATGATAGACATTTTTGTGATATCACTATTCGTGTCCAGGACAAAATCTTCCGGGCTCACAAGGTGGTACTAGCAGCGATTTCTTTCCAACCAAACTTGTGGGACAGAGGATGAGAACAAAAATGTGTTGGACCTGCATCATGTTACAGTGACTGGTTTTATACCCCTTTTAGACTACACAGCCACTTTGTCAATTAACACGGAAAATATTGATGTTCAAGCTGCAGCCAGCTATATGCAAATGTTTAGTGTTGCTAGTACCTGTTCAGAGTTCATGAAATCAAGTACTTTTGTGGAATACACCTAACAGCCAACCAGAAAAGGGCCTAGATGCTGGAAAAGGAAATAGTTCCAACTGCAATTTTACTTCTCCAGATGCAAGCATTTCTCTAGTGTCTTCAGAGTGCAGTGTTATGAAAAAGACCATTTGCATCTGCCGAGAATCCCAGGGAAAATGCAAAAGCTACATTGTTATATTTCCTGAGAGTCCTGTAAAATGTAGCACACAAACAAGTTCCTATTGAATTTTCAGCTTCCTATGCAGAAAATAGAAATCAGCCAGTTGACTCCTCTTTAGCTTTTCGATGGACTTTCTCTTTTGGAATTGATCGAAGGATTCAGCCTGAGAAAGGGAAGCAGGTGGAAAACACCCAGACTTTAGAACTGCCTGGCCCATCGGAGGCAGAAGAATGGCTGATTATGTGACTTGCAAGAACACAAAAACTACCTTGCCTCTAGGTACAGAAGATGTCTGGGTCAAAGTAGAAAGATTAAGTAATGAGGAGGTCCATGGGGAAGCATCCCAGCCTGTCAGTGCATCGCAGAGCTCATTGAGTCATCAGCAGACAGTGCCAGGAAGCGAACCAGTGCAAGAGGACCTTCTGATTAGTCCAGTCTTCCTCTATGGACTCAGTAGATGAAGGAGTCACAGAGGGGTTGCCTACACTTCAAAGCACTTCTAGCACCAATGCTCATGCAGAAGATGACAGCAGATTGGAAAATGTTCAGTATTCCTACCAACTCTACATTGCTCCTTCTACCAGCAGTATAGAACGACCAAGTCAAATGGTCTAGGCAGACCTTTTCAGTGTCCAACCTGTGGGGTTTGATTCACCTGTATTCAGAACTTAAAAGAGCACATACTTATCCACTTGGGAATTTAACCATTTCAGCATGACCGCCGTGGAAAAACGTTCACCAGGGCTTACTCGCTAAAAATGCATCACCTAAAGCATGAAGTGATTTATTAGTACCAGATTACTTAAACCAGGAGCAAGAAGAGACCCTTGCTCAGTATGATCTTGGAGAACACAGTTTTGAAAGCAACTCTTCTGTTCAGATGCCTGTGATTTCACAGGTCTCCTCAACCCAGAATTGTGAAAGCACTTTCCACTTGGAGTCTCTTGATGGAACTGCTGAAGAGGAGGAAGTGCAATAGCAGCCAAAGACCAGTGCTCATGCTGAGGCTACCAGAAATGACCCCCACCCCCACCCCCAAGTCAGAGTTGTCTTCAATAATGACTGAGTAATTCTGCGATTTGGCCTCGGTTTGGGTTTTTGGAAAGTGCCTGTGCTTTGTTTTATATGTATAAATTTAAATTCTTAAACAAAGAAGGGTTCCGTTTTATAAGCCCTGAAACTGGAGGGTTGCTTTATTTTGTTTTGTTTTTTCATAGATGAGAGATTGCTTTTGCACGTATACAATAAGGCAACATTGAAACAGAACATGAACTCTGAGACTTAAGGAAAAGCAGCTGATTTAAAACATGGCAGTTCTTCCTCCCATTATTAAAAGCAGACAGCAGCAGATACAGAAGAAATCAGGTTGTTGTTGACCTTCCTGAGATGAGAGGGCTTATGAGAAGTTACGACACAGAATTTGAAATTTTCTAAGTAAATATTTACTCCTAGATGCAGGGTGTTATAAACCCTGTAATTTTGGAAGTATTTAACAGTATTTTTTTTTCAAATGAAGGCAAATAACTTATGAAATCCAGCATATTTTTAAGCCATTTTTAATTTTCATGGAGAAAAATTAATATCTGGCAGGCATTTCCTGTACCTTTATAGTACCACTCCAAAGGCTAAGAGGAGCGGTTGAGACAACCAGGTTGTACATGGAATGGCCAGGTGCAAAATGAGGTCTGTATACATCAGCTTTATAGGAATTTTCTTCATACTGGTTTTCTTAAAAGAATGAATGTCTACCTGGTCTTTGAATGCTAATACCTGGCTAACTAGCACATTGCCCAGATAAGTTTCCTCTTGTCCCATCAACAGTACTTTCATTTATATACACTATTGTGCTGCCATAGAAAAGAAAAATATTGAAGACATTCCATTTTATATAGAGGTTTGTGTATTGTTGGGGATGTACATGCTGTGCTGTTTTGGACAAAATAAAAGAATTCCATTTTGAGGCTATATTCTTAATCCAATTAAGATTGTTTACAAGATTACATATGACAACAGTACATTGTCCTTATTCCAAAATACTTTGAGGTATTGCTAAGTTTGTTAAAAGTGGTTATTTATAGTTTTCATGGGATGTAAGCAATAATGTGAAAGAAGAGGTTGTAAAATAATCACCTATGGCTCAGAAATTGTGGGAGGGATTGTTAAAATCTAAAAAGTTTGCTACTTGGATGATAAAATTTATAGATTGGGGTATATTTTTTATCTGGTACCATTAAAGCCTTTGATTTGAAAAAAAGAGAGAGAAGTAGGTGCTGTCAGAAAGGAATACAGGTTCACAGAAAGGAGCAGGTATGAGATTATCCTTCAAAGTGGCTTTAATAGGAGAGTAATGGGCTCATGGCTATAGACCGGCATGATGGAGTCCTTAATAGGAAAGTAGATAGTTTCATTACAATAGACAGTCATGAGGGAGCCCTCAGTAGGAGAGACAGTATCATGACCATAGGCATCCATGATGGAGTTCTGAATAGGAAAGCAGTTAGAAGAGATAGCATCATGACCATAGGCAGCCATGAGGGCCTTGAGGGTAGATATGGGAATCTCTAGGTCCCTCTGTTCCCTTCTCTAATAAGTTTTCAGGAGAGGTAGGCAAGCTGTTCTGATTTGCTTTCCAGTTGCTATAATAAAACATCGTGATCAAAAGTAACTTACGGAGGCAAGGGTTTACTTGGCTTATACTTCCAACTAACTATCCATCACTGAAGAAATCAGGGCAGAAACTCAAGTGGAAACCAGGAAGGAATTCTGCTTGTAGGCTTGCTCCCCATGACTTATGCTCAGCTAGATTTCTTATACAGGCTAGGACCACCTGTTCAGGGTTCACAACACTCACAGTGGGCTGGACCCTTCCACATCAATCATCAGTCAAGACAGTTCCTCACAGACATGGCCACAAACTAATTTTATGAAGACATCTTTAGTTAGGGTTCCACCTTCCCTTTTATTGTCAGATTGACAATAAAAACTAACCTTCAAAATAACCTAGTCTAGTTTACTGCCATAATTCAGGAAGACACTGATAAAGACTAGCTACATTTCAAGGTTGTCTTGAGCTTGTTCACAACTATAAAGGTAAGGGGCTATAAATGTAGCTTTAAAAAAAAAAAAACAATGCTGTCTCAAAGTTGGAGGTTGGGGCTTGATTTCTAGGAGAGAGATAATGCAACTAGAAGAATTGTGACCTAACAGGAGCCAGGCCTCTTGCTGCTGGAAAAAGAACAAAAGCAAAAAGAGCTCAGAATGTTGAGCTGTAATCCTAAATATTGGTATGTATTCCTTTCAGCATAAACACAAAACTTCAGTGTATGGCTTAGTTACTTTTCTATTGCTGTAATAAGACAGCATGACTGTAGTTACTTAAAGAAGAAAGGTTTAATTTAAGCTTACATTTAAAGAATCCGTATATCGTGTCTGTCTTTCTGTTTCTGGGTTAACTCACTCAGGATGATCTTTTCTAGTTCCATCCATTTGCCTGCAAATTTCATGATTTCATTGTTTTTCATTGTTGAGTCGTATTCCATTGTGTAAATGTGCCACAATTTCTGTATACATTCCTCAGGTGAGGGACATCTAGGTTGTTTCCAGATTCTACTACAAACATGGTTGAACAAATGTCCTTGCTGTATACTTAAGCATTTTTTGGATATGTGCCTAGGAATGGTATAGCTGGATCTTGAGGTAGCACTATTCCTAATTTTCTGGGAAAGTACCAGATTGATTTTCAAAGTGGTGGTACAAGTTTACATTCCCACCACACATTGAGGAAGGTTCCCCTTTCTCCACATCCTCTCGAGTATGTGTAGTCAGTTGAGTTTTTGATCTTAGCCATTCTGATGGGTGTAAGGTGAAATCTCAGGGTTATTTTGATTTGTATTTCCCTGATGACTAAGGATGTTGAGCATTTCTTTAAGTGTTTCTCTGGCATTCACTATTCCTCTGTTGAGAATTCTCTGTTTAGCTCTGTACCACATTTTTTAATCAGACTACTTGGTTTGCTGGTGTCTAATTTCTTGAGTTCTTTATATATTCTGGATATTAGCCCACTATCGGATGTAGAGTTAGTGAAGATCTTTTCCCAGTCTGTAGGCTGTCATTTTGTTCTGTTGACATACACTCACTTATAAGCAGATATTAGCCATATACTGTAGGATAGCCATACTAAAATCTACAGACCTAAAGAAGATAAACACTAATGAGGACCCCATTCTCATTCAGAATGGCAAACAGGATAGACACCAGAAGCAGTGGAAGAGGGAAATAGGATGGGAGCCTACTACAGAGGTTACTCTGAAAGGCTCCATCTTTCAGGCAATTGAAGCAGATGCTGAGACTCACAAACTTTAGGCAGAGCACAGGCAGTCTTACAGAAGAAGGGGTTAGAGATAGAAGGATATGGAAGGAACAGGAGCCCCACAAGGAGGCCAACAATGCTAAAAAATCTAAGCCCAGGGAGTCCTGCAGATATTGATATACTAACCAAAGACCATGCATGGAGAGAACCCAGAATCCCTGCTCAGATGTAGTTGATTGGCAGCTCAGTCTCCATGTGGATCCCTGAGTAAGGAGAGCAGAGGCTGCCTCTGTCATGAAATTGGTTGACTGCTCTTTGATCACTCGCCCCTGGTGATGTGGTCTTGCCAGGCCACAGAGGAAGAGGATCCATGCATCCTGATGAGACTTGACAAGCTCTGACAAAGGAGGAGAACTCCCCCTTTTAGTGGACTAAGGGAAGGGGACAGGGAGGGAAGGTGGGACTGGGAGGAGTTGAGGGAGGGGGCTTCAATCAGGATATATAATGAATGAACTGTGAAAAAAAATTAAAACTAAAAAAAGAGTCCATAATGGTGAAGACAGCATGGTAGCTAGAATGCAAAGGTGAGAGTTCACATCTTGATCCATAAATACAAAGCAGAGAGGGCAAAAAAAGAAGCAGGGAAGGCTTTTTATTCTCCAAGTCCACAGGCTAGTGATGTCTCTAGTCACCTGCTTCTCTAAGCAAGAATGCACCACCTAAAACCTCCCCAGAACAGAACCACCAACTGAAGACAAGTGTTCAAATGCCTAAGACTATAGGGTACATTTTCCACTGAAACTACCACAGTATTTCTAGGAACCTTTGTGCACAGCCCCTTGCTCTCTTCCAACTCAGAGGACAAAGAAGTTGTGACCCTCGTATTGAGCACCTCCAGCATCAGGTCTTGACTGCCAAATACTATTACCCACTGAAAGGAACCAAGGGTCCCTTGAAGAGTGGTGGGATCCATGTACAGAAAAAGAAATGTGTAAAGGAAGCCTGAGGCATCAAAGCATGGGGTTTCTCAGAGAGTCATAGAACATGCCAGAAGAACCCAGAAGTCAGCATGACAGAGTTCCATGACTATGCTAGTAATCTGGAAAATAAATATAAGTAGTGATTAATTCTGTAGGTTAATACAAAAAAAAGTCCTCATTAATATAAATTAAAAACAAGTGGAAAGTAAAGTATCTCCAAAAGTAAGGTATGTCCAAATACTTCCATACAAAATACCAATTTCCCTTCCTCCCTCCTGCTCTCCCTTCCTTCCAGTACTGGGGATGGAATCCAGGACCTTACAGCTTTCAAGGCAAGTGCTTTCCCACTGATTTATATCTGCAATATTAAAAGTACTGATTTGCAAGGAATTCATTTAGAGTAAAGACCATCTTAAATGACCAAAATAGATAGCCTGGGTGATTTAACTAATCAAACTGATTAGTTAAATAGGATACAAAAAAAAACAAAGTGGGATGGAACAATGGCTCAGGTGGAGCACACAGGCCCTTTACCTCAGAGGTCAGTACTGAGACAACTGACCATCTTCGGTGTTGCTTTGCTTGTATATGCATCATAATAACCTCTCTTCATGGTCTCATAGCCCAGTGTACATATGTCTACATGTTCAAATACTCTTTCTGTGAGGACAGTGGTGATAGTGGATTAGGACCCACCCTAATCATTTAGTCTTAATTTGCTCACATATATAAAGTCCTCATTTTCTTTTACAGTCATATCCACAAGCACATGAGGTTATGGCATCAATATTTTGGAAAAAATTAACAACTCTTTAATGTTTATTGAGCCATCAAGAAGAGTGAAGTTACATTGTTTGTAGGAAAATAGACAGGCCTGGAACACATAGTGTTAAGCAAAATAAGCCAGCCTCAAAGAAACAAATATCATGTTTTCCTTCATAAGTATAATAGCTATCTACCTACCATATTTCTTGTCATCTATTTATCATCTATCTTATCTACCCTGTATTTATCATCTATCTACTAATTACCTTACCTTATCTAATTACCTTGTATCTGTCACCTATCTTTCTCTTATCTATCTCTATATATTATATATATAATAAATGTGGAAGGGGGACAATGTTATGGAAGGAAAGGAGTCCAAAGAGAACGAAGATAAGAGAAAAACTGGGGGGAAAAGACAAATATTGCATGTCTTTTATATGGAGAATTTAGATTAAAATACATACTTATGCGTACACACATGACACAAATGCAGGAAGGGATTATTTGAAGGAAGGAAGAAGACCTACATGAGAAAAAAGTGGTAATGGGGGATAATTATTAACAAAATACAATTATCTGTGTATGTAAAATGTCATGATAAACCCAAATCAGATGTAAATCCTTCAAGCTCGACCACTGTGTTACAGATGGAAGGGATGGAAAGGAGAGAAAGCAGGCAAACAGGAAGGAGGGGCTGAGGCAGCAGATAAAACAAGCAAGGAAAGTATCTACCTGAAGCAGATTGAAGGGAAGATATGGAGGGAGAATGCAAGCCACAACAGCACAGTGGGAAGTGAATGAATAAAACATAGGATGCAGGAAAGTGGTGAGGGTCTAATAAATACATCATGAATCTCTTGGCCAAGCAGCAAGCATTTACAAAATATTTGTCTTCTTGGATTTTTTTTTTTTTTGGCTCTGCAGAGATGGGCTATAATTTCAGCTAAGGTTTCTTTTTTAACAGAGCCAAGCAGTCTGACTGGAAGTATAATATGAGCAGCCATATCCCAATGAAAGAAAATTTTAAGAGGCTTTAGTCTCAGCCACTACATTCATTTTAGTCACATGGACATTGGACATGGTGGCTCTGATGATCAAGGAGTTGTGTTCTAACTTCAGGGTCCCCTGGGGGATCTGAAGAACATACTTTTCCACCTTTAGCTCTGGAGACCCATTACCTGAATGCTGTCAAAGACACTCTCCAGGTCCCTGGAGACTGGCTCAGTTATAATGTTTACAGCAAACTCAATTCTGTGAACAGAATTGAAGGGAACAGAGAACATAAAGGCAAGGTGGACACTTGGGCCCACAGTGCCCTGGAAGCTGACATGCCTTTTCACAAAGGAACAACTTGGGAGAGAGCACAGGTGGTGGGTCCACTAATGCTTACACCCTGGAAGCAGTACCTGGGAAGGGAGTCACAAGTCACCATTGATCTACGCAGGTGACCTTGAATGTTGGAGACTAGACGATCAGGAGGCCTCTACAAACCTTCACATGGGTTTGAAGAAAGACAGTTCCTTATTCCACAAGAATACCTAGATTTAATCCCACCTCCATACCTTAAGGGGCAGTCCCATAATCTATGCTTATTGTGTAAGCATTTGTTTATTTAATGATGTCTAGGGACAACTGTTCAGATGCAGGACAAATCTAGGCAATGAGTTAACTATTTAATCTACATAAAATATTAAACCTGTCAAAATCCACATCATATTTCACTCTGTGTTTCCTGCAACTTTACACTGAGCCATCAATAACAGTTTTATTCAATGTTTATTCAATACATCAAGGTCATTCTACTCCAGATTCTTTGCATGTGGTTTTCTTTTATATAGAATTTTTTATATGAAGCCACAGACTTTATGGCTAGTCCTCTTTTCCTATGCTTTGCAACCCTGATTCACCCAGTTCACCATTTAAGTGCCTGATGACAAGAAAACCAAGTTCATTGCCTGTGAGCAGAGGCAGCTGGGAGAAACTATGTTCAGCTCTGCCACATAACATGGTGTCTACCATCAAACAAGTGGCAGTTCCTTCCAGGTTAAAGAAAACCACAAGAGTCTAAAAGAAGGATCAGGTCCTCAAAAGATAAGATCATTTTGGACAGGACCAATGCTACATTCATGAACTTAGAGCTGGGGTTTCCTACACAATATCAAGCCAGTCAACAGCCCCTAATGGGTTGGGGAAGGGTACCCAGGCCCATATCTCTACATGAGATCTACTTACAAACTGAAAGCTTCTGGGGTAGTGAGGATCTATTTTCTTTACTATGTCTTCCTGGTAGGTCTACAGACCAATCTCCAATGAATGACTCGAACATTCACACACATATGGGTAGCACCAAATGAACTCAGTGGGTTATAAAAGAAATAGGACATGAAGTCTAGAGGGGGATCTGGGGCTATCTGGGAAGTTACTAGATTTTGCAGAGTAAATATGAGCAAAACACATCATACACATGTATGAAATTCTCAAAGAAAAAGTAAAAGTATTACATTTTTAAAAGACTGTTGGCTCAGCAGTTAAGAGCACTTGGCTTGCAGAGGACCCAGGTTCAATTCCCAGCACATACATGGCAGCTTACAACCATCTATAACTCCAGTTCCAAGGTATCCAATGCCTTCTTCCAGCCTCTACTTCATAGCTGCAAGTGTATATATGCAGGAAAAAATACTTACACATTAAGATAAACAAATCATTTTTTAACAGTAAGATCATTACAAACTTACTTTAACCTACTATTAGTATACATGCTATGAAATCTTTATTAAAGGGAAAGCTGAGGCTTAACCTGTCTTCATCTATCTGATCTACCATCACACACTAAGACTTGCCTCTGACTGGGAACCTTACAGAGACACCCACTGATCACATATGGGGTTTAGAGATGTCTTGGAGCAGGATTTAGGAGGACAACACAAAGATAAAACTTACAAGGGATTCTTGAATGTTATGTTTGTATTGTTGGATATCTTTTTATTGTTTTTATATTAATTACAGTTTATTCACTTTGCATCTAGCTGCACCTCCCTTCCTCCCAACCCCACCCTCCTTCCGTCATCTCCTCCCATGCCCCTCTACAAGTCTACTGAGATTGTTGGATATCTTGATCTCCACAGTCCGAGAACCTTGGACATCCTGCACTGCATCCCTCAAGCAGTCCTCTTTACACACCCTTGGGAAGTTCTCAGGTTTCCTGAGAGTGGAATAAAAATAACTCTGAATGTCATCTGATAGACATTTCTGATGCCTGGGGCTGTGAGTGAGAGCTCACTGTCAGTTTTTAAGAGCTCTGGTGGGGGTGGCCATTACTAGAAAACCCTCAGCCATGTGGCCCCCTGGCCACAGCAGCCTCATCCACTTTGCTCTGTGCTACAGAGAGCCGCTCATTCCAGCACTGCTGCTTTGTCTTCTCCCTAAATAGATGCAAGCTCAAGTAGAAAGAAATGGTTTTTCTCTTCCTAAAACTTTTTATTTTCAGTACAGAGGATGGAACCCAGGGTCTCATATACACTAAACAAATACTCAACCACTGAGCCACACCCCAGTGCTTTGCTGGAGGGCTCTAGGCAAGGCATCTACCATTGAACCACACCACCAACATCTCACTTGCAGATTCTAGGCAAGGTATCTACCATTGAGCCACACCCTTAGCCCCTTTTTGAGGGGTTCTAGGCAGGGCCTCTACCACTGAGCCATGTCCCCAACCCCTAGCTGGAGGATGTTAGACAAGAGCCCCCACTGACACACTCCCTCCAGCCTTTACTGGTGGGTTACAGGCTGACACACTCCCTCCAGCCCTTACTGGTGGGTTACAGGCAGGGGCTCAACTCCCAGCCCCTCACTTGGGTAATTCTAGGCAGGAGCTCAATTACAAACCATACCTACAACCTTTACACCAGATTACTGAAAGTTAGCTCTGCAACACATATTCCCTAGATTCAACTCAAAGGTCAGAGCAGTTGTAGTCTGACACTCACCCAGCCACTTTCCTCATCTCATTGAGGATATTATCTTTGTTTTTGTTTTTGTTTTTTTGAACATTCTCCTTAGAAACTTTCAGCAAATCTGTCACCAGGCCTGGTATGTAGAAGTCAGACAATTTCATTGTCTCATATTTTTTCCTCCATGTCTCAGTGTCATCTGAAATAGAACCAAGCCAAGAAAAACATATGTCAAGTTAGGATTGTACCCATTTATGTTGGGCATGTAAACTATTTCTGTAGTCCAAATCCAGCTGGCCCACTACTTGGCTTTATAAATAAAGAGGTGTTGGCATATATTGATTTATGAAATGAAGCATATGTTTTAACATCTATTCTCCAAACCTGCACAAAGGAAAAGAATGTCTCCTTTTCCATATTTACCTATATTATCTGGAATATGGCTGCTGCAAGCAACTAATATTTGTTAAAAGAAGGAAGATAGGGGGCAGGAGAGATAGCTCAGCAGTTAATAACTGCTTTCCAGGGGACATGGGCTCAATTCCCAGCATCCATGTGGGTGGCTCACAAAGGCTCACAACCATCTATAACTCCAGTTCCAGAGGATCTGATGCCCTTTTCTGACATCCTTGGGCACCAGGCATACATATGATGCACATACATACATACAAACAAAATACCCATACACATAAAACATCTTTCAAAAAATAAAAGAAGGAAGAAAGTAGATACACAAGCTGGACATGGTAGTGCACACCTATTATTGTAACACTTGGAAACCAAAGCAGGAGGATTATGACTTTGAGCTGGGATAAGCTAAATAGTGAGAACTCTGTCTTAAAAACAAAATTAACACAGGCTGGGAAATGGCTCAGCAAAACTCATACTGTTCTTTCAGAAGACTGAACTTCAGTTCCCATGTGTCAGATGATTCATAACCATCTGTAATTCCAGCTCTACAGGATCTAAAGCCTCTGTCCTCTTTGGACAGAAAAAAGAACATGTAAAGCCACATATGACTCACACCTGCAGTCTCAGCACCTGGAAGACTAAGGGATTGGGATCCTGAACTCAAAGCCAGCTTGGGCAATAACAGAAAGAAAAAAAAGACAGGCTTTATTCTTTATCCCTTATAGATAATCCCCTCTGAAGGCAGAGTGGTGGAGAGGCCCAGAGAGGCCCGTATGGTGAACAGCAGAGCTGAGACTGACAAGGTCACCGTGCTGCATGCTAAGGGCCACCTACACCTGTTCGCCCAGGACTGTAATGAATGTGGATGCCCAGGCGGAAGAAGCCAGACTTTTAGCTAGGACAAGAAGATCTCAACAAAAGGAGGCAACATGCAGAAATGTCCAAGACATAAAGAGAAAATATGACACCCTTTTGGAGACCACAGGGTGAACAATAAGAGGTTTCCTACTTACCCTCTTGAGCTTTAGATGTTGAAATGTGGACCAGGTGTCTCTACGCTATAGCCCTGCCAGCCCAGTTCCCATGGCTCCTTACCTTGCTCTTCCGCATACACCTACTTCCAGAGCTGTCTTTGTTAAACACAGTAAAGTGCATGACAACAGGTCCTGTTTCCCCTCTGAGGATGTAACAGCTCACTGGGGCTTTGGCCCACTCCTTCAGCTGATCCTCTATCACTTCAGGGAAGGGGACTGCATGACATTGGCAGTAGTCCGCTGTGGCCCTGATGGTCTGAGTAGGGGAAAATAAGGAGCCTAGAAACACACTGGAGCCTCAGCAAAGACTTCAAGAGTAGGTTAGAAAGCACATGGTTGGTTTGGTTTGAACAGAAGATGTCTCTCATTCAATGAGGGCCAATCAACCATTTCTGCAAGACTTGAGAACAACCTTAGGATTATGAAGGACAATGTGCTCAGATGAGAGAACACCCACAGATATTTAGAACTAGCCAATCTCATTTCCGCCCTGAGAGACTTTTTTTAACGTCTACCTCACAAGGAGAGATCGATGGTAGCAGACAAAACCAATTTCCATTGCTGACTATCAAAAATGGAAAGTCAGCCACACAAATGCTTTTAAATAACCTAATGGTTACAATGGAAGTAAGTCAGCTTTTCATTGCTGTAGCAAATACCCAAGACAATCAGCTCACAAAGAACAATAGGTTGGTTCGGGCTCACAAACTTACAGGTCCCAGGCCATGACTATGTAGTGGGAGTGTATGACAGAGCAAAACTGCTCACTTCACAAGTCAGGAGCAGAAAAACAAAGGATCATGCTGTCCTTTGAGAGAATGAACCCAGTGAACTAGAGAACTCCCACTAGGCCAGTGGTTCTCAACCTGTGGGTCACAACCTCTTTGGGGGTCAAATGACCTTTTCACAGGGGTCACCTAAGACATTTACATTTATGTAAATACATTCAACCAAAATTAATCAACAAAGATGTGAAGGGATACTTCATTCTCATCAAAGGAAAAATCCACCAGAAGATCATCACAGTCCTGAATATCTATGCCCCAAATACAAGAGCACCTGTATTCATAAACAAAACATTATTAAAGCTTAAATCACACATTGATCCCAAAACCTTAACAGTGAGAGAATTCAACACTCCACTCTCACCAAGGGGCAGATCATCTAGACAGAAGCTAAAAATAGGGAAGTAATGACACTTACAGAAGTCCTAAGTAAAATGGACCTTATAGATGTCTACAGAACCCAAACTCAAAAAAGCATACCTTCTTTTCAGCACCTCAAGGAACCTTCTCCAAAACTGAGGACACAAAGCAAGTCTCAACAGATACAAGAAGATCAAAATAATCTCTTGTATCCTATCAGACCATGATGAACTAAAACTAGACCTCAACAACAACAGAAATAACAAAAAGCCTACAAACACATGGAAACTAAACAATTCTCTACTCAATGACAGTTGGGTCAGGGAAGAAATTTTAAAAAAAAAAGAAATTAGAGATATCCTAAAATTCAATGAAAATGAAGGCACAACTTAACCAAATTTATGGGACACAATGAAAGCAGTGCTAAGAAGAAAGTTCACAGTAGTAAGCACCTTCAAAAAGAAGTTTGAGACATTTCATACAAGTGACTTAACGGCACACCTAAAAGACCTAGGAAAAAAGGAAGCAGAGACACCCAGGAGGAGTAGACAATTGGAAATAATCAAACTCAGGGCTGAAATCAATCAATTAGAAACAAAGAAAACAATTCAAAGATTCAATAAAACCAAGAGCTGGTTCTTTGAGAAAATCAACAAGATAGACACACCCTTAGTCAAAGTAACTAAAAGGCAGAGAGAAACTACCTAAATCAACAAAATTAGAAATGAAAAGGGGACATAACGACAGACACTGAGGAAATGCAAGCAATGAGTAGGTCTTACTACAAAAGCCTGTATGTCACAAAATTTGAACATCTAAATAAAATAGACAATTTTCTTGATAGATTCCATTTACTAAAATTAAATCAAGATGAGGAAAAAGACTGAATATCCCCAAAGGAAAGAGAAACAGTCATGAAAAGGCTCCCTTACAAAAAAAGCCCAGGGCCAGATGGTTTCAGCGCAGAATTCTACCAGACCTTCAAAGAAGAGCTAACTCCAATACTCTTCAAACTACTCCACAAAAGAGAAACAGAAAGAACATTACCAACCTCATTCTATGAGGCCAGTCACCTTGGTACCTTAACCACACAAAGACCCAACAAAAACAGAGAACATCAGACCTATCTCTCTTATGAACATTCATGCAAAAATACTCACTAAAATACTTGCAAACCAGATCCAAAAACACATAAAAGATATCCACTATGACCGAGTAGGCTTGAGCCAAGCATGCAGAGCTGGTTCAATATTCAGAAATCCATCAATGTAATCCACATATAAATGAGCTGAAGGAGAAAAAAACACATGACCATCTTTTTAGATGCCAAAAAAGCATTTGACAAAATCCAACACCCATTCATGTTTAAAGTCTTGGAGAGATCAGCGATACAAGGCACATACCTAAACATAGTAAAGGCAATATACAGCAAGCCTATAGCTAACATCAAACTAAACAGAGAGAAACTTAAATCAATCCCACTAAAATCAGAGACAAGGCAAGGCTGCCCGCTCTCTCCATATCTCTTGAAGTCATAGCTAGAGCAATAAAACAACTGAAGAAGATCAAGGGGATACAAACCAGAAAGGAAGAAGTCAAAGTATCACTATTCACAGATGATATGATAGTATACATGAGTGACCCCAAAAATTCAACTGGAGAACTTCTTCAGCTGATAAACACCTTCAGCAAAGTGGCTGGATACAAAATCAACTCAAAAAAAAAAAAATCAGTAGCCCTCCTGTATACAAAGGACAAAAGGTCTGGGAAAGAAATTAGGGAAACAACACCCTTAACAACAGCCACAAATAACATAAAGTATGGTATGACTCTAACCTAGCAAGTAAAAGACCTGTTTGAAAAAAACTTCAAGTCTCTGAAGAAAGAAATTAAAGAAGTTATCAGAAGATGGAAAGATCTCCCATGCTCATGGATCAGTAGGATTAACATAGTGAAAATAGTCATCCTGCCAAAAGCAATCTACAGATTCAATGCAATTCCCATCAAAATACCAACACAATGCTTTACAGAACTTGAAAGAACAATTCTCAATTCCATATGGAAAAACAAAAAACCCAGAATTGCTAAAACAATCCTGTATAATAACAGATCGTCTGGAGGTATCTCCATCCCTGATCTCAGGCTGTACTACAGAGCAAGAGTAATAAAAATAGCATAGAAGCAGACTGGTGGATCAATAGAATTGAATCGAAGACCCAGAAATAAACCCACACACCTATGGAGACTTGATTTTTGACAAAGAAGCCAAAACCATACAATGGAAAAAAGACAGCATCTTCAACAAATGGTGCTGGTCTAACTGGATGTCTACATGTAGAAAAATGCAAACAGATCCATATTTATCACCCTGCACAAAACTAAAGCCCAAGTAGATCAAAGACCTCAACATAAAACCTGACACACTAAACCTGTTAGAAGAAAAAGTGGGGAAGAGCCTGGAACTCACTGGCACAGGAGACAACTTCCTAAACAGATCACTAACAGCACAGGCTCTAAGATCAACAATCAATAAATGGGGCCTTACGAAACTGAAACGTTTCTGTAAAACAAAGGGCATTATCATCAGAACAAAAGAACATCAGACTGGGAAAGGATCTTCACCAACCCTATATCTGACAGACAGCTAATACCAGAATATATAAAGAACTCAAGAAATTAAACAGCAACAAATCAAGTAATCCAATTAAAAAATTGGGTACAGAGCTAAACAGAGAATTCTCAATAGAGGAACATCGAATGGCATAGAAACACCAAAAGAGATGTTCAATGCCCTTAGTCACCAGGGAAAAACAAATCAAAACAACCCTAAGATTTCACCTTACACCCATCAGAATGGCTAAGATTAACAAACATGCTGGAGAGGATGTGGAGAAAGAGGAACCCTCCTCATGGCTGGTGGGAATGTAAACTTGTACAACCACTTAAGAAATCAACCTGGTGCTTTCTCAGAAAATCAGGAATAGTGCTACCTCAAGATCCAGCTATATCACTCCTAAGCATATAACCAAAATATGCTCAAGTATACAACAGGGCATTTATTCAACCAGGTTTGTAGTAGTTTTATTCATAATAGCCTGAATCTAGAAACAGCTCAGATGTCCATCAACAGAGGACTGTATACAGAAATTGTGATTTACACAATGGAATACTACTCAGCAGTTAAAATCAAGGAAATTATGAAATTTGCAGGCAAATGGATGGAACTAGAAAAGATCATTCTCAGTGAGCTAACCCAGAAGCAGAAAGACACACATGGTATATACTCACTTACAAGTGGATATCAGACACTTAATACAGGATAAACAAACTAAAATCTGTACACCTAAAGAAGCTAAGGAAGTAGGAGGACCCTAGGAAAAGATGTCTAATCCTCATTCAGAAGGGCAAACAGACGGACATCAGCAGCAGGAGAAAACAGGAAACAGGACAGGAGCCTATTACAGAGGGCCTCTGAAAGACTCTACCCAGCAGGGTATTGAAGCAGATGCTAAGATTCATAGACAAACTTTGGGCAGAGTGCAGGGAACATTATGAAAGAAGGGGGAGATAGACCTGGAGAGGACAAGAGCTCCACAAGGAGATAAACAGAACCAAAAAATCTGGGCCAAGGGGTCTTTGCAGTGACCAGTATTCCAACCAAGGACCATGCACAGAGGTAACCTAGACCCCTTGCTCAGATGTAGCCCATGGCAACTCAGTCTCCAAGTATGTTCCCTAGTAAGAGGAACAGGGGCTGTCTCTGACATGAACTCAGTAGCTCTTTGATCACCTACCCCAGCAGGGAGGAAGGGATGCAGCCATACCAGGCCACAGAGGAAGACAATGCAGCCAGTCCTGATGAGACCTGATAGGCTAGGGTTAGACAGAAGGGGAAGAAGACCTCCCCTATCAGTGGACTAGGAAAGGGATATAGCAGAAGAAGAGGAGGGAGGATGGGACTGGGAGGAGATGAGGGAGGGCATACAGCTGGGATAGAAAGCAAAAAAATTGTATAAATAATTTTTTAGTGGAGAACAAAATAAAAAGCTAGGGACTTTTTGAGGTTGGTGAGCAGGAAGGATAGCCCAGCGTAGCACTGGGCCAGTGACTGAGAGGACAATTAATTTCCTTATATTTGTTTTTGTCCTCAGCTTCCTGATATGATTTAATAAAAATTATTAATGAGTAGAAGCACACCTTATAGATTTAAAGTAAAAATGGCTGATTATTTTTATATAAAAGTTTAGATATATGAATCTTTTACGATTTTTATAAGATTATCTTTTAAGATGATTCTTTTTTTGTAACTGCAAATTGCAGCCTACCAATGCTGGCTGAGAAATTACCTTGCTTGCTCATAGTCTGTTAATATATAACAAGTTATATTACTATTGCATAGTTACAAATGTATATTGGTTCTTGGGAATAATTTGTTTTTCACCCATAATATATAAAATATTTGATCATATGAGGGTATTAGGAAACATGTTTTTCTTACTCTCACTGTTTACTTAAAGAAAAATAGAATGTGAAAAAAGAAGAAACAAAACAAAAAACTGCCAGGCACAGGAACACACACCTATAATCCCAGTAATGATGGTAGAGACAGGAGCATCCTGAAAGCTTGTTAGCCAGTTAGTCCGCATAAGGTAGAGTTATATCTCTTTCTCTCTCTCTCTCTCACACACACACACACCACCACCAACAACAACAACTGAACAGTTGACATAAGAAAAGCATTTCACAAGGTGACAATGAGCATTATCATGACTTTTTGAAGCCTGTGGCTGGCTTATGCAACCTCTCATCCATGTCCTCATGAATGACTGACAACAAAGCAGAGTGCTTACCTGCCATAGGCTGATGATTCTGCTTCAGTTTTGCTGTCAGGTCCATTAAAATGTCTGCAAGAAGGTAAAACTGTAGAATGTTTATCTGTACAATATAGCCAGTGGCTATGGTATTGAATGTTTTTGTTTTGTTTTGTTTTGTTTTTTGGTATTTAAGATAGGGTCTCATAATTGACAAGAGTGGTCTTAAACTCACTATATAGCTGAAGATGACCTTGAACTTTTGATCCTCCTGCCTCCACCGCCCAAGAGCTCAGATCACAGGCGCACACCCCAGTCCTGGTGTTAATGTGTGCAAGGCAAGTTTCTCTGGGGCTGTTCCTTTATAGGGTTGGCCACAGTAGGCGGAAGCTTTGCTAATACTAAATCTCAAGACTTCACTCTGTGCCTCCCTCCAATTCTGCCTCGAGTGAACCCACTTTGGTAATTTGACATGGGATGGGGCAATACACACCACTACAAATGAAAACAAGCCTACTTTCCCTACTAAGGAACTAGAGCATGACCCAAGTTCCAACTTTAGACACCAGAAGGCTAGAAAGAGATAATCTCTCTCTCTTTTTTTTTTTTTTCAGTTGTTTGGGTTGTTTTGGCTTGGTTTTTTTGAGATAGGGTTTCTGCCCAGGATGTCCTCGAACTCTCCATCTCTGTAGACCAAGCTAGCCTCAAACTCAGACACACCTGCCTCTACCTCTGGAGTGCTGGGATTAAAGTTTTGAGCTACCACACCTGGATCTAGACTCATTGAACTTGCCTTTAACCAACACATGGTTACTTTCAAGAATGATGAATGTCACTTTCAAGGAACAATGTTAAAACACAGAGTATGTTTGGGTCATGGTTTAGATATAAATTGGTATTAAATGAAAAATGAATGGCTATGAGTGTAATTTTCAGTGAGTATTATTACTGTTAGTGAGTATTATTACTGTGAGGCAGGCAGCCTTGGAAGTCAAGAGATTCCTATAGATATAATTCACCTTCAGAATGTTCTTTACTTTGGTTGCAGCTAAGAAATTTTTTTGTTTTGTTTTGTTTTTACTTAGGGCCTACATCAGGTAAGCTGACAAAAAGTCATAAAACAACTGCCTAGCACTGTGGCACTAGGTGAGGCCCACCATCTTTACCACGAAAGCTAAGCACACCCACAGCATTCCTCCCACCATTTTTAACCCAAGCTTTAGGTACCTAAATGTATTTCCAACTTCCATCCTTCCCTCTTGAACATTAGCCTTAAACTGAGCATGCTCAATAGCATACATTTTACTTATTTTTTTCATTTTTCCATTTTATGGGTGTGGTATTGGTGTTTGCTACATGACGGGAACATATGTGTGTAAAGGTGCACATAACATGTGTGTACGTGTCTGTGTTGTATGTAGAGGCTCAAGATTTATGCTGGGAATCATCCTCTATTGCTTTCTGCATTATTCATTAAGGCAGGTTCTCTCAATCAAACCCAGAGCTAACCAATACAGCTATATTAGTTGCTAGTTTGTTCTAGGGATCCCTTGTCTCTGCAATCTAAGGATGATTTACAAGGGGACTACCCTGCCCACTTGGTATTTGCATGAGATCTGGAAATCCACACTCTGGTCCTCACGCTTGCATGGTAAACACTTTAACCATGAAGCCACCACTACAGCTCTGCATCTTAAATTACATATGCCCAGGACTGTGCTCACTTCTGAAATGCTTTCCCAAATAAATACAACCTCCCAAAACAAGCCCTCACACTTTGTTTGAAAAGGGAGTCAATGCCTGACTCTCCTTACCCACACAGGTAATGGGTAATGCCTCTTTCTTCTGCTGTTTTACCTCTTGACTATGGGTTTTGGCTTCATGTTTACCAAGATGCAGACATATTAGGTCTGGTTACATTACTGTTATTATATATTAGTGAGACAGGCTCTGCTCTAAGAAACGTACACACATTAAATCATTGAAAACTCGTTTCTAACACATGAGGCTGGGGTACTGCTGTCTTCATTTGGTTAGCATATTAGCATACTGATCAGAGCTGTGATGTGGCTCCAGGCACAAACTGTCACCCATTTCTACATGAGTGCTCACTGAACAGTGAAAGCAGGGAAATAACTCAGCATTTTTATGACTCAGTGGCTCTCAAAAACAGCTCAAGTTGGAGACTAGAGAGATGGTTCAGTTTTAAAGAGCACTGGCATCCCTCCAGAGGACCCAGGTTCAGTTCCCAGTACCCACATGGCAGTTTACAAGCATGTATAACTCCAGTTCCAGGAAATCTGATGCCCTCTTCTAGCCTCTGCTGCCACAGACACACATGTGGTACACAGATATACATAAAAACAAAATGTCCGTACACATAAAGTAAATGACTTTTTGAGTTGGGCTGTCTCTCTGTAGTTCTAGTTGTCCTGAAAATCTCTTTGTAGACAAGGTTGGCCTCAAATTCTCAGAGAACTCCTGCCTCTGCCTCCCAAATGCTGTACCACCATGCCCAGCAAAATAAATAAAAATTTTAATTCAGGTGATTGTAGCATCCATTCCTTGGGGTTTCCCTGCAATAATGGGCCATAATTTGGAATTGTAAGCCAAATAAACCCGTTCTTCCCTAAGTTGCTTTTTGTTACAGTATTTATGACAGCAACAGAAAAGAAACTAGAACAAGGACCCATACTGGGAGGAGAGAGATTGAGCATTAGCCTCAGGAACTTCTGAGCTTTAGGATGACACAGTGGGTGAGCCCCTGGAACACTGCCTGATGGACATTGAGCAACAGAGGCACATTCATCAAACAAAGAAATGCATTTCATATTTAGTAAATTGAGTGAGATCTTGATCCCAAGGCAAAGACTGTGGATCAAAAGACAAATGCAACATCAGGAAAGCCACAAGCACTGGGATACTCCATGGAGGAGATGACAATTAAGTAGTAAAGAGTCATGCCACTGTATCTCCAACCTGGGTCCCTTACCTAGCCCTCATTACAACTTCCTTCATCACTCAGAGGAAGCATAGACCCTCTGATGGTTTCTGTGATTTCTGTTTGCTCTTGTACAAGCTGAGCATCCTATCCTGACAGCCTCTTTTCCGTGAGTCCTTTGCTCCTGGGCTTCCCAAGGTGCAGATTGTGGGGAGGGAGGGACATCCACACAATCCACTCAAAGCCTTTCTGGAAGGATGTAACCCAGGGCCTCATTCATTCAAAGCAAACACTCTGCCACTGAGCCTGTTCATTGTCTCTCATTCCCTTGCTATCTCCTCTCCCCTCCAAATTTTTGCTTATTCCAAGCTTTTCTCTTCCTCCAGTCAGACTGAAAATCATATCAATGATTGCAAAGATAGGATGGGGCAGAGCTCCTTCTTCCACTTGTTCCTTTTTGCTGGAAAAAATTAGAATCCTGAAGCAGTGGAGGGAAAGTACCAGGTTGAATGGGGTAGAAACACAAGAAGTATGGTTTAGTCTTCCAAAACTGGGTAGGGTCTTTGTACAGTGTGCACCTATTCTAGAATATTCTCTGTTCTTCATCTATGAAACCCATTCCCACAAGTGTAGAAGTTAAAGGACAACTTGCAGGAGTCAGTTATCAATCTATCATGTCAGTTCCAGGGATCAAAATCAGGCCTTCAGGCTTGACCGCAGCACCTTTCTTCACTGAGCTATCATGACAGCCCGTTGTTCCTACTTTTCAGTAAGAACAGACAGAATAGACAGAGCTCATCTACAGAGTAAGATAGGGTGACCTCAAAGGATGCCAGTGAATAAGAGTCAGAGAGACCAGTGCAGAGGAAAACAGTCTCACAGCACAAGAGTGAACAGAGAGATCATGTCCCTATTCTTCTGGGAGAATTTTATCCCATTTGAGCAACAGTTCTCATTTGCCTTTCAAGGCACTGACCACCACAATTCTATTCTTCATTTCTGTGAGTTTATTGTCTTAGATGTCTCAGAGAAGTAGAATCATGTGACTGGCTTATGCCACTTAGCATAACTGAAGGAGATAGATGTCATGCAAAGTATTCTTACCATCCACTTCACACAATCAAAAACCACAAGAGGAAGCACCAGAAATGTTTGCTGAATATGCTTAGTTCTTTGATCATGAGATAGTTCATAGGTAAGTGCATGCCCAAACTCATCAAGATGTGTTTGAAATATATTTGTATGTTCAATTGTGTGCATATCAGTTACACTTCAACAAAAGCTTTAAAAAAAAAAAACAGTAAGTTAAACTGTGAGAGAAAGATCAAAGTATGGGAAAGAGAGAGGACAGAGAGAGGGTTGAAAAGATGTCTCGGAGATTAAGAGCACTTTCAAAAAACCAGGATTCAGTTTGCAACACCCAGGAGGCAGCTCATAACCATCTGCAGATCCATTTCCAAGGGATACAGTGCCCTCTTCTGGTTTCAGTGGGGCACTGCATGAATATAGTACACATAAATTCATGTGAGCAACGCACTCATATACAAATAAAAATAATTTTAAGGGAGAAGAGTAGGAGTGACACAAAGGATAGTGAGAAAGGTAAAAGAAGGAGGAAGAGAAAGGGAAGGGAAACAAATACACTGTGGGTACCTGGTCCACTTTGACACTTCTAAATAACATATGTTCCCCTAGGACCCACAGTCTTGTAGAAATTCTGACAGCATCATTAGAAACCTTTTTTTTTCTTCCTTTTTATCCCTGTCTCACAGTTCAGACTATATCTGTCCCTCTCATTTCTATGAATGGGGCAATGTCCAACCCAATCAAACCACAAAAACCAGAAATCCACTGGAGAAAGAACTCATTTGGAGCTGACTCCCCACTGCCATCCTGCCTTTATGAGTTCATCCTGTACTCACAGATATTTGGATCATAACAGCCATCTGCTCTGAATTGAGCTGACCAACTAAAGATGGCTCCTAGAGCCAGCTGGCTAGAGAGATTGAAGGTGACCACAGTGGAAAAATACGGAACATGGAGATGCAGAAAACTCCATTTTTTAATATATTTTTACTTTATTTTTATATTAATCACAGGTTATGTACTTAGTATCCCAGCCATGGCCCCCTCCCTCATCTCCTCCCTGCCCCGTTCCAAGTCCACTGATAGGGGAGGACCTCCTCCCCTTCCATCTGACCCTACCTTATTAGGTCTCTACAGGACTGGCTGCAATGTCCTCTTCTGTGGTCTAGCAAGGTTGTTTCTCCCTGGGGGTGGGGTGGGGGAGAGTGAAAACTCCATTCTTTCTGACGTGAAGAATAAAATATGAATAGAAAGACAGAGAAAAGTAAATTTAAGAAAATAAATGATCACAATGGAGATGGGAAGAATAGGTACCTTGGAGCCTTGTCTTTGGACATTCCTAGATTTTTTTTTAATAATTTTTACTTATTTTACATAAGTATAAATAAGTCAAAGTCTGATTCTTCTAACCAATCGACTGTGGGAATTTTTTTTTTTTTGTCTTGAAGTAAAAACTCTAAGTGCCCAGATTCAGAAGAGCTGAAAGAGGATATTGGTCAAGCTATTTGAGACCCTTCATCCTCTGCTGGCAATGATTTATTTCTCTGGTTTGCCTGGAAACAATCCAATAGGCCCAAAGGTCAGTCAGGGAGCAATCTGCCCTTCTTGCTGCATGGATGGCTTTCTCCAGGCTCCCTTTAAAGTGCCACCTATTCTTCTCCTATCGATGTTTCAGCTGCTCTTCCATCCCTTCCATATTGGTGTAGAATGAAGACAATGCCCTAGGGGCAGAGTCAGGATAGTCTGAGGATCGCAATAGTGACCCAGAAGGCTAGAGAGGGAATAAACCAGGCTGTCGTTAATCCTGACTGTCTCTCATCCTAAACGATGATTAACTGCCATAAAGGAAGCTAATATGGTGAACAAAGATTTGAATACATGGAGGACTCAGGCAGCCTCTGTATGACTCTTCAACAGATATGACAATGAGATCAACATGAAAGAAATACATTTTAACTTAACATTAGAATCCAAACAAGACTGTGCTCCTCCCATTTCACAGACACAGTCAGACACCTACTAAGAGCACAGTCTGTAAAGATCCAGATAACATATTTCCAAAGACCAAGGTCTCTTCTGTAAGTAGCTTTGGTCATAGTATTTTTGTCACAGCGACAGAAGAGGAACTAATACAGTAACTTCCAATAAAGTTCTAACCCCACAGTTCATCTCAGTGTGTCCTTGAATCCCATATCTGGGACTGAATCCCAATCCTAAACATGACACACAAGCAGATAGGTTTTTTGTTTGTTTGTTTTCTTTTGTTTTTCAGATGAACATCTATCAAGTATATAACGGTTACATCATTTTTCTAGTTTGGTTTCTATTAAAGTAATAAAATGCTGACTCAAACCAATTTTCAGAGGAAACAGTTTATTTAGCCAAATTATAGCCCATCACTGAGGGAATTCAAAGCAGGAACTCTGGCAGGGCAGGATCTGAAGAAGAGTCCATGGAGGAATGCTTGCTTTCCATGGCTTGCTCAGTCTGCTTTCTTATACAATCCAGGATCATCAGCCTATGAGAGGCACTGCCAACAGTAGTCTGGGTCCTCACACATCAAACATTAATCAAGAAAATGTCCTCACAGACTTGCCTACATGTCAATCTGACAGAGGCAATTCCTCAGCTGAGGTTTCCTCTTCCCAGGTGACTCTGGTTTGTGCTGCATAAAGAAATGGACTAGCGTGCTCACTTAGGCAGCACATATACTAAAATTGGAACGATAGAGAGAAGATTAGCATGGCCCCTTGCACAGGGGACATGACAAAACAAAATTTAAGCAATAACTACACAGCAACCCAGCCCTACAGAAAGTACTAGAAGGAAAACTTCAGTCCAATGAAAACAACTACACCAAAGAAAATATAGGATACAGATAATTTCCCAATGACAACAACAACAA